>JBCEWB010676668.1:0-14644 GCA_039654565.1 Peronia peronii | reverse complement strand
CAGTGGGAAGACATTAACATCTTGTGACCACTAGTTCCCTGGCAGTGGAAAGACATTAACATCTCGTGACCACTAGTTCCCTGGCAGTGGAAAGACATTAACATCTCGTGACCACTAGTTCCCTGGCAGTGGGAAGACATTAACATCCCGTGACCACTAGTTCCCTGGCAGTGGAAAGACATTAACATCCCATCACGACTAGTTCCCTGACAGTGGAAAGACATTAACATCTCGTGACCACTAGTTCCCTGGCAGTGGGAAGACATTAACATCCTGTGACCACTAGTTCCCTGGCAATGGAAAGACATTAACATCTCGTGACCACTAGTTCCCTGGCAGTGGAAAGACATTAACATCCCGTGACCACTAGTTCCCTGGCAGTGGGAAGACATTAACATTCCGTCATGACTAGTTCCCTGACAGTGGAAAGACATTATCCTGTGACTACTGGTTCCCTGGCAGTAAGAAGACATTAACATCTCCTGACCATCAGTTCCTTGCCAATGGGAAGACAGTAACAACCCATGACTACTAGTTCATTGGCAGTGGGGAGAATCAATATCTCCTGACCAGAAGGGCAAGATACACATTGCACTATGGTGACAAGAACAGAGCATGTAGCAATGTAGACATTCCTTAGCTTCAGGTGGCTTTCACATGTGGTTAAAAAATTAATAGAGGCAAAATATGAAAATTCTTGGACCCGTCAACAACTGGGAGATGACAATGGCTTGACAAAAGGTGGGCAGATGAGATGTCACTGACATCAAGACATGTCACTAACACTATGAAATGTCACAGGCATCATGAAGTATCAATGATTCCATCAGATGCTGCCAATACCCAGACCTAAAGACATCAATGACACTTTGACATGTCACTGACACCACTAACTGTCACTGGCATCATAAAATGTCAACACTTCAAATATCACTGAAATCTTAAGATCTCAACGACACCTTGAAACATTATTCACACCTTTGACATCAGTCACACCTTAAAATGTCACTTATACATGGATGTGTCATTAGTTGGCATAAAAAAAAATATTAATAAAATACATCAGATATCACTGACATGTACATAATGCCATGAATATAAACTCACTTACTACTATACATCCATGACATCTAAATGTCATGGTACATTGATATACTACAATGATGGAGTATACTGATGTCATTGACATTCTATAAAATCACTGATACTATAGATGAAAGTACTAGCAGTGACAAAACAAATTACATAGCCAGAAATCTGATTGCACCTGATTCCAATTTGACAATGGGATGTACATCATATCACAAATCATCCCAATTGTCATGACATGATATATTAACCCTTGAAATGTCAAAGCCAATCTGGTCAAAGATTCAAATACTCTGTGTTAGAATTCTTCTCCAAGTTCCGTACAGATAAAATACATGGCTTTCATAGCCTTTAAATGTAAACTTGAGGAGTCAAGGGAAAGAACAGGTATAGTCACAAATTATATTCTTTTGAGTTACTTCCCTTTTTCTCTGACGAGCTCCATCCCTTCTTCCCATCAAAGTATCTTTTTGATAAACATGGCCACGCTATAGAAGAATTCTTGGGTTCTGCTCGAAACTATGAAGAAAAGGAATTTGGGTCAGCTCAATTCTCTATTGCTCCATCTTCATTTTTCGCATTTTGAGAAAATTGATGTTTATGTTTAGCAACTGTTTTTGTACTGAGGAGATAAGGCAAATTCATTTTCAAAGTCTACCTGTTTGGGCAAGTGATCGGTGAAATAATTACAATACATGGTAGATTTTCTAGCCATCTTTGATATGATGTGTATATATATCCAAATAGCCCAGTAGTGGAGATAGAGCAAATGAAGAACTGAATTCCCGATATAGTAAAATTAGTGCGGTGGCTTTTCTAAAACTACGCCTCAAGGAACTGTTGATGGGAAGCGAAAAAGAGACAGGCAGAAGAAAAGATGAACTGGCAAACATTCAGGAATAGACACATAGAACATTTGGGAAGACCCAGGCTGGGATCCACAACCATTCGTTTATGTTCTGCTTATGCCTTTTAATCGCTTGCAAGTGATTATCTTGACCACACGATCAATGGATGCAAGAAGATTTGTGCAAAACTTGTTAGGAGGCACCAACAATGACCGCAGACAGAGTTAACGACAAAGAAGAAAATTTAAAATCGCGAGTGCTCAAACTTCAAATTAAGATTTTTTAAATTCACAACTTGTAACTTTGCTATTTCTCTCTCAGGACTCCTAATCCTAGTGAGATTAGAATGACTTTGACATCCATTAAAATCCATTGCAAAAATGACAATTTATTTTGAAAATTCAAAACGAGAAACAAAAATACAATTCTTAAGATTGTTCTTGTTGCTCATGTCATTTGTTATTTTCAGTCTCACGAAAAGATGAAATGATACATCAACTCTTCTATCACTTCAGTTCCTGGAGGTATAAGAAGACAGAATGTATGAAGGATTCAGATGCAAAAATAAGTTATATTTATTTTTGTGCTTTTGAGAAAAATGGACTTTCTTGCTTCAAAGTTCCATCTGAAATAGCAAACTTTTCAACTGTTTTTTGTTTGTTTGTTTGTTTGTTTTCTTTTTCTTTTTTTTTTTGACAATCAGGCAGATTTTGCTGGATACGCCTGGTCGATATCTCTATAACCTCTTTTTCATTTCCAGACACCTTAAGGCAATAAGTGTAAAAAATTTTTGTCATTTCCACATCTGATTCCCTCGGACACAGACTATTTAAGCAACATTGAAAAAATAAAAAACACACACACATATACATACATTTATGACGCAACTCACAGAACAGGAGCAAGATATGACAGTGACAAAACTCTGAGAAATGCTTTTATTCCTGAAAGTATTACTTAGGAATAAAGTTTTGTTTGGTCATCATGACCCTTTGATATTATACAATGATATTCTGTTGATTATAGCAAAGGTCAAAGGTATAAGTGAAAGCCTGGAAGAAAACAAATGTATATAAAACACTGGGAAGTTATTTCTTTTGTTTGATTATAGTTTTTTGAGTTCGATGTCCACAGGGTGATATAACTTTGAAGCAACATAATCACAATCTGAAAGAACAGGGAGCAACTGTTTGGTTCTAGAATTCATTGTCTATTAAAGTCAAAATCATCATCACCAGAATCGTTGCCATTGTACAGAATTAATGTCTTAAAATCTAAGATGGACTTCTACTGGCCACTAACTTAATACACTGAGAGAAACAAACAACAATCTATAGAACTCAACATGCTAAAAATAAAATGATGCATTTTCAAACCTTTTTGGTCTTTGATTGAGGCAACCATCATCCTTATCTTTGATACCATGGTTAATTATGAGAAGGATGCATCATTCTCAGCAAAAAGCAAGAAATTTGGCATCAAATTTAAAAGATTTGATTTTTGATTCCCTCTCCAGGTAGAACCAACATTTTTTCACCTTCACAATGATACCAATAACTCTATATGTTCAAAATTTGATGAGAGCCTGATTTCATCATGTCACATCTCAACTGATGTCTCATGGAATTCCCAATCATGCGATTTCTCAGACGATGTCATTCAAAGAGATATGCACCGATACAACTGATTATCAAGAAAGTGAACAAAATTGTTAAAGATAATTTACGGATACATCAAGGTCTCATACAAAGAGGCCCACATTTCAAAATTTAATATAATCCAGAACGACTCTATGCACTCACTTTAAAACCACTTTAGATATTCCGAAAGAAGTGATCGTATAATGTGTGTCAGAACTAATTAAGAGCATCACAGAAATTCATTTCCGTCATCAATGACATACTTATCAAGCTGTGACAAAGTTTCTTGAGCCTGCCTTGTTCTAATGCTATACATGATGTTTTTGTCTATATGCATGCACAAGTGATTTATTTTACACACATACAGTGTCACATTAAGTAAGCATGGTATTTCCTATTGAAAACAAATAAAGTTTATCTTATCTGAGGTTCTGTTATCATAATTCATTAAAATGACTTGTGCCATAAACAGTTTTTTTCAGAATAGGCCTATCTCAAAAGTGCTGAAAATGGTTTACACCATCATCTTAGAGCGGTAGTGATTTGAAGTGAACTAATTTCTTCACACCTTTCTGTTCCCTGAAATTTCCAGGAAGTGGGGAGATCTGTTGCTTCCCAAGAATCCCACGCCAAAGAAATTGTCTGATAAAAACAGCTAGACATGCTTTGTTTTACTATCAGCTCGATTGAACTAGAAGGATAACATGTGCCATTGAACAATTACAAGACAGGTATCTAACTACTTTACTGAGTAGACTTGACTTTATCACACAGCACAAGCAGGCATTCAGTTCTAGAAATGTATTCACATAACATCACAAGAAAAACACTGAATCCTGCATTTCTTGAAAAAAGAGGTTCTCTTATATTCAAGTACATTTCATCTTCCATTGCTTGAAAGTTAACGTACAAATTCTATTTACATCAATGATCCAAGACTGTTTTCTCCGGTGTTGACTTTTCTTGCGCACAGATTGTTACATAGGCAAACTTCGAGCCATTTTTTCATTTTTTTTTTAATCATAATATTAAAAATACTTTTACAGAATTAAATGCTTTTCTTGCAAACAATGATGATAATCTCATAATATGATCTAAGTTCTCATACAGATATATATATATATGTTTCAAATCTCTACAAAGATATGGGAAAAAGAACGACATTCTACAACACAGAGGAAGGATAAATCTCTTTGCTTTGATCAACAAACTCCTGGAATCTCTGGCAACTGCCTGCCGTGACAACATCACAAAGAACAACAATAACATAACAACAATGTTGTAAAATGATGCGGAATATTTACAAATCATCTTCCACAATGTTAGCAATGCCATCATTTTGATAGTGGCAATCCATGAAAATCTGTGAATTCAACATCTTCTTGAAATCATTTTGTGAATGACAAACTCACAAAATATGCATGGTTTTCAAAATTTCGCTCTGTCACAAATCCATTAAAAAAAACATGCAAATTTCAAAACATTATCTCTCACTGGCAAAAAAGAAAATCAGACTTTCTTGGTGAAAAACTTTTCAAGCGATGATGTGTTCAAATGTTCTTAGAGGATCTACATTCATTTCAAATATGGCAAATTTCTATGAAAACTGATTTACCTTTGTAAGACGACTAATGTGGTCAGTGATATGTTGTACGTATGTCAGCTTTATCTTTCACTTTCAAGATTTAACTTGTCATCTTACTGACTGTGCTAGTGATCAGATTCCATCCATCAAATGAAACCCATGTGTTCTGTCACAATTACATCATTCTGAGTAAATATTAGATTTGAATGAATGCAAAGAGAACTCACAGAAATGTCTTGCAACCAGAGGGAATCAGTCGGAAGTCGCTGCGGGCGATCGAGAGTTACAGCCGTTTTGAACTATTTTCCGACTCAGATACCAATTTTTTCTTTTCAGGTTAGAAAAGGTTGAAATTTTGTTTTGTAGAAAACATAAAACATTTTGGTGCCTCAATAGTTAAAAACAGCCGTAATTCGAAATTTCCCCGATCGACTTCCGAATCATTTCCCCTCTGTGCAAGACAAATGTTCATGCCACAAAGAAGCCATATGTTTACAATATCATTTCACAGTATTCGCAGCGAATACTGGTCAATCTTCAAAATCTTTTTCTACATTATTCTTCAGTGCCACTTTTGGGAATTCATAATGAAATCATTATTTACAGCAAGTAGTCAAGGAAACAGAGGAGACAACCTGTGATTATCTTCAGCTGCTCCCGTTGACAAAGGAATTAATACAAATCCTCAGAGGCATAACACAACTGCGCAAGTCATTGTTTTTTTTTCTTGAGCTTTTGCCCTATGATGCCAGCCAGAAGCACTGTTACATAAGCAACCCAATTTACTGCTCATTGTTTCATTTCATTAATTCGCTAGCCACATAAATACATATGTATTATCCATTTGTCTTGCGCCCACACCAAATGAGTCAGAAGTCGCGCTGGGTGATTTCGAGTTACAGCCATTGTTAACTATTTTCCGACTGAGATACCAAATTTTTTATTTTTGTTCTCCACAAAACAAAAATTCCACCTTTTTCTAACCTAAAAAAAATGTTGGTATCTGAGTCGGAAAATAATTAAAAACAGCGATAACTCGCGATCTCCCGGCGTGACTTCCAATTCATTTGCCCTAGACGCAAGATATTTATATTTAGCTTTCTTTTGACCCAAACCATTTTTGTCCATGCTCTCAAAACAGCTCAAATTGACTTAGACTGTTGTGGAATGACTGTGAGAAAATGACAATGATCTGACAGATTTGACAGTTCAAATCTTCATCACAACAAATGCAGGTAAATAAATAATTAAATACAAGAAAAGCATTTGATGGAAGGGGTGGACAAGCCAAATCAATCCCATAATGTATCAGTCACAATGGGGCCAAAACAGAAAAACAACAAATCAATCTCAAAAGGTAAATCATCATTTCAAATATAATTCAGACCAACTGACTTTCACTGGTGGAAACTGTCAATATTTTTACATCATCAATTTCATGTCATTTATTTGTTTTAACAGGGTATCAGAATTATAGCCATTTTTAATTTTTCCTCTGTGAAATTATGAAAAAGACAAAATCAGTGAAATCACAGGTGGACTAAGCACGTGAATAGATCACGTATTCATGTGTAGCACTGCTGAATGAATGCAGTTGAGTGTATCAATTTCTTAGATACAAACATATTCTTAAATTATAGTCTGCATTGTGAGCAGATCAGTTAGATAAATAAATTCATAGCATGGAGACATAGTAAAAGGATAGTCTATAAAACTGAGTTGATACTGTATTCAAGTACAACATGATCTATATGCTCAAACACAAGACAGTAGGATTTTACTAAATAACATTAGTCAGAAGAGGAAATTCAGATTTGTACCTGAAGCTGAATATCTTATTTCAGTGAAAGACAGCCTGCCTTATATCTTTTCAGGCTAATCAGAATACATTTGCTAACTTTTTGAGTTGATCGCTTATTGTCTAGCAAGCCCAACTGACACTAAGACTGACTTTGCTTTGAAAAAAGACACAGCAAAGCTAGATATTTAATGGTGAAATGGGCGAATTACAACTATTTAGGCTTAAATTGCTGGAGAACCATTCTATCTTAACATCTATCAAAGAAAATTTTCTTTATGAATCGACATGGCATGACACTCACCAAAATATGAAAGTTCATCTTGAAATAACTTGATTATGTTATTTCATTGTGACAGTATTTCAATCCTTAGTGATACATCACATTGTCAGTGCTCTAGGGTAATGGCAGCTGGTATCTCAACTCAAGACATTCGAGAGCCATCACATACACTGTAGTCCACTTCACATCAACTCGCTTTTAGAAAATTCTTGCTTGAAGTCAACGTCTCTTGGCAATCCAAGTTTTTTTCCTTTATCTTTTTGTATTGGTCAGTATAAACGTTGTTTGAAGTCAGTAACTTTTTTGGGTCTCGAAGTGTAAACTTTGAACAGACTTATTACATTCTGTCCACAAAACTATGTTTTAATTCAAAAGACTCACAAAGATGTAACTCATCAGAGAACTTGCTCTATAAACAGTATCAAAAAACAACTCAAAGGGGCAGAAAACTTGCCCAGACACTACTGTAGAGCATGTTGACATGTCTATTAATTCCTCATTTGTTTCAAATTTTAACATTGCACACTTTTAAACACCAGCGAGTTTTTTTACTCATTCGCTTGAGTATGTCCATCAGTTATGCATAAAAACATCAACTCACTGACTTTTCACTTTGGAAATTGCACCGTATGGTTCCAAAACTGAGGCTTGTGATAAGATAAGAAGTGGAAATGGATAATGGTACTAAGTCCATTCATTCATTTTTTTTTTTTTAAATTTTCTGACTTATTTATTTATGCATTTTGTTTCCTAATTTTACAATTTTTTTTTTTTTTTTTTTGATGCTCCCTATCAATCCTTACAACACTTGCTTGTCTTCTGCCACCTAATGATTCATCACATCACAGAAAAACTTAAATACAAATCAAAAACAAGTTCAGAAGTCTGGTTTTATTGATACCAAAACATAGGATATGTAATCAAAAAGCCTAGTCTTTCTCAAAACTTTCCTCCCTCCCTGGACACACAAATCCCACCATAACAAAATTCAAAAGTGAAAAGAGTAAAGGGACATAACAAATAAATTAAAAGTCACTGGGTGATGTCAAAACACAACATAGCATGAATTGTTTCCCTTGATTTTGCCCCATTTCCATAATCATGGCTGTGATCTCACGCAGACACATTACAAAATATACACAAATCATTTTGTTTGTTCTTTGAGAAAAATGGGAAGGAGAGCAGGTGGTTGTTCACTGCCTCATACAATTCAATTACAACTAGATAAAGTAAAGATATACAAAAGACAATAGAGCAAAATTACACAATGATTTCAAGACAACAGAAACATTATCACTAAAATTTGAGTATTTTTGAAGTTCTTATGAAATTCACAAGAAAGAGAAAAGAAGTATACAGCTCACTTGAAAATACTTCAACAATAAGCGCCATGTAACTGAAATGACAGAAGGAAATACACTATCACTGAAATGAGACAAAGAGTCATCAACCCAAGATGAGAATCTGGCAGCAGAAATGGTTATCTTTCATGCTGGTCAGTTTCATTAAATCATTCGTCTTATCTTTTCACCTGCCAGAAGAGAACCGAGATCACATGACTTGAGGAGCAGAACCTAAGTATAGGTCAGATTTATGCCAAAATGCAACTGATGTTTTGTGATAGTCCTGAACATGACAGCTATCCATTCACTGACCATGACTGACATATGTTAAATAACACAATCTTTTACAGAAAACAAAAGCCCAAATAGCAATTTTTGTATTTTTTAGCAAAATCCCTATTTCAGGATGCTGACCTTCTTCCTTAAGAATCTTTAAAACTCACATTTTTTATTTTATCTTTTTAATTTTGTGTTCAGCCTTTTTCTCTAAATATGGCTAAATTATTCTGATGACATCGCAGTCTGCAAAGAAAGTTCCTAAAATTAGTTTATAAAAGAATATAAAAATCTCTTCAGTTTTTGTTTGAACGGTGATTCTCCTAAAAGACTTACAACAAGATGTGAAAATCAAAATGTACTAGATAAAACTGAGAGCACAAACATTTGGATTGTCAGGCAAAGCTCTGTTATCAGGATGATATTTGTGATACCATAGTTTTGATATGTACACATTGGTCTCATGGGTTACAGGTCCTGCAATCCTAGTGCAAAGAGTCCCATAATCCTGCAGGACATCAGGGCACCACAGAATTTGCTTATCTTGACAAATCTCTCCATGTCTGACGGTCTCTCGTCTGGGATTTGGGTTGTGGCAAAGTTGGGGTCCGTCCACTGTTTGACGTTGTCTGCTCATCTTCTTCCTCTTCCGTCATCCTCGTCTTCTCAGTCTCTTCGCTGTCCACATCTTGGCACAAGTTGATCAAGGATCAAAAGAACATGGACAAGCTTACACTGACCACTACATGGTGTCCAGGGACAAACTGACCAATACAGCAATTTCCAATAATCTCAGATTTTTCATCACCACAGCGAACAGCTGTAGGAATGGTTGTCTGTCAATGCTACAAATACACCTGAGAAGCTTCTATTTAAAATAATCCAGGGATGGTTTCTATTAATGCAAAATAAATACTGAAGAAGCTTCCATTTTAAAAGTTCTAAAGATGGATCTTTATCAATGCTAAAATTATGTCTGAAAAGCCTCCGATTCAAATATTCTAAAGATGATTATTTTTCAGTTGCTAAAAATATATCTTGAGAAGCTTCCACTTCAAATATTCCCTTCTGCATTTTCCTACCACTGTGCCCTGATGTAAGACCTCAGACAAGGAGTCATGGCAAGTGACTGTATGGACTAATCTTTGACATTTCTACAAAATAAAAATGTACACAAAGGAAATGTGAATCAAAACATAAATAACAAAAATGGCAGAGATTATCAATTCTCTTCTGTACAACAAGGAGGATTATCAGAAGGAATTCATGGATTGGAGTGTTACAAGGACATCCAATAAAAACTGTCGCCTGAGAGATGTAATGCATGCTGACACTGAAAGGAAAAAAAAAAACACAAAAAGAACTCTGCTGAATGGACAATGCTATCTTCCTATATACAACATCTTTGTACAGTTCAGGATATAGATATATCATATAGTATCTTCAATTAGTGGGTAAATAAATATTCCCACTTCAAATAAACAACCATTTATTTATTGTATGCAACTGAATGCAAGATTTCTCAATACACACACAAGAAAAGTGTTACAGAAAATTATACAACTGAGGCTCTAAATTGGGCTTCTTCTCAATCCCCAGGTGTCAAAGGTTTGTGAAATTGCTTTGTGAGTAAAAGTACAAACTGTCCCATTTGTTCAATTTAAGTCCAGTGTAATGTACTCCATCCATCCTCTTGCCCTGCTGACACGGTGTTGCTGTTACATGATAATCGGCTGCATGATATACTGATTCACCATACATGAACGAGCCATTTTTCATAGCCTGTTGAGTTACTTTCTTTTGCCATGTACAACAGATATAAGACAAGCATTTTGAGGAAGGAATCATCATTATGTGAAGCTATTGAGGCAAAAAGATTACAAAAAAATTCTCAGAATGACCAAAAAAAAACTTTTTTTTTTCTCTCTTTGCAATGTTTATATAATACCTATTGTCCTTGGCAAAGGGAAGTAATTTCATTGACAGCCGAAATGGCTCATTGATAAACACGGTGTATTCCAAAATATAAGCAAAGGAGTCAGTTATCTCTTGTTGAACAAACACAACCGTGACTACAATGATAGGAACACTGCATGATTAAGAACAAGCCCATAAGTCTGAAAAACTCGTCAAGTCAAAGGGTGGTCACTAAATCAACACCCTGACCTGACCTAATTTGTCACAAAATCCATCAGGTGTTCAGGAAATCCTGACGTTATGTCAAAGACAACTGGCAAGAATGTATCATTACAACACTACACATGCTATCATTGTTGCTGTTGTTTTTGTACAAGAGATGCCAAAGTGTAATCACAGGAAGCTCAACACTGGACATCGCAGGAAACACCACAGAGCTCTAAGCCAAGCCACACCTTCTGGCGATGATATGAGTCAGTAAGGGTCAGTACGGATCTATGCTGCTTTTGAATCAAGCCCACTGACCATGACTGACCAAACAAAGAAGAGAAAAAAAAAAGCAAAATGACCACGATGATGTCATCACAAGATGGACTCATTAAGTGGAATGTTCAAAATCCTGCCCTGGTTCGGATCCAGAACCGCCGTTTCCGGGGGGTTATTTGGTGAGAGGTCACTCAACTTGTGGCCTTGACCTCCATTTGAACAGCCTGACCTGGACTGCTGATGATTGTCATCTTGATCTTTGGAATGCCCAGCAGGGTCGTGTCGAGCCGGCAACACAGGTGACTTGACATTGAGCTGGGAGGGGCGGGATAGTGGAGAGCCTGCCCCGCTGTTCCCGCCACCTCCCCCACCCTTGGTCCCTTCCATTTTGTCTAGAGATGTCACGGAGTTGGCGTGAGCTTCCTGTGTGAAGAGACAAAATCAGCAATAACCAGAGTGATGTGTGAAAAATGCATGTTAGTTTCATATCGATGATTCTGTGTGAAACTTCACGATACCTTAGCATTTCCAATGGCCTATGACAGAGTCTTACACTGTACCATCGATATGAAATTAACTCGCTCTTTGTGATGCACGTTCTATTCAAAAGTGGCACAGCCTGGGGCTGTGTTTAACTGCCTGTAAATGTTCTACTCTTAGAAAAATCTAGCAATTACGGGAGTACTTGAATAGAAACATTGAGAGTAAATTCTGCAGTATTTCTGTGAATGACAGATGGTTACAAAAACATTCCTAAATTTTAAAATGATCATTATTATCACATATAATTCATGTAGAAGAAAAGTGAGTTATCTTTTTCTATCTCTCTTAAAAAATGGCTACACTATTTTGCTTGGGCTGGACTTTACACTTACATGTTAGTGGAACAACTTCCCATTGTTGTTTTTCTCTTCTTCCACACATTGAGTTTACTTACTGAGTCCTTACATTACAACACTTTGTTGTTTCCTGCACTTTGGTTAATGACAAAGATCGCACTTCTTGCAATTTTCTAATTGCATGTACTCTCATACCCACACATCACATAATGTGCAATTATGGCCTCTATGTTGAATAACTAGAATAATTTCCCTTTATAGTCATCCTAGTTTTGTTTCATTTTCGCCAGCAGCTACTGCATTGTGAATTTTTGTTGGATGTATACTATTTGTTGTTTTTTTTTCTCTGAGTACTTGTATTTTGCATTCAAAAATTTCTGTAATGTTAAATGATAACCTTGACCAAGATGTGTGATTTTTTTTTTTTTTTCCAAACATGATATACATAATTACACAAAATTTTATTCAAACAGGAGTGATATTCATATTTTTAGATTTTTAAAAAAAAAAACATCAAGAAATGTCCTGGAGACAGGGAATATTAATCGATCAGGACCTCATGGCTCAGTAAGTTAACCCTTTGAATCCTGGTCACCAGTGCCTGAAAAACACCTGTCCTGACCTTCTGGGCCGAGAACGTACATTTTTCATTTCGTGTTCAATATCTTTTGTAAACACAAGCCTCAAATGCGATCATGAGCGCAGACATTTGTAATCACCATAGTCCTAAGTGTCCTTGCCCCAAAGAGACCTATTAGATCTATTTTTAACTGTAGTGGATGTGTAGGACTGCAGTAAGTGTGTCGGCCCGGTCTACTGGGCTGTGGGGAATTTGACACCAGAAAATCTGTAAGGTTCAACTGATTAGTACTCACAAAATCATACTCAAAGCTTGATTAAATCACAGATAAGACAGTACAGGAAATTCTTACCCCCATAGTTGCTGCAGCTTCCGCCATAGTTCGCCGTCGTATGAAATACCAGACAGCGATGAAGAAACAAAGCGATATCACTTTCAGTCCTGCCGCTATACCTGTGCACAGAAAAATTGAGAGACTGTCTGATGAACAAGTCAAATAACCATATAGATTCAAAGAAGATTGGCTGTGTGTCTTGCAGAGTTCTCTTCTTCTCTGATACGTTGAATATTTTAATTGATTAATGTTATATGACTAGTATCACATTGAATGTTGAATCTCAGACTGTGACAGACGGTTGGGATCCTCCCTCATACTGTTTACATTGTCACGTCAACACTTTAAAGAGACAATCAAATTTGGGGTTTTTTTGCACCTTGAATCATACAGGATCATATTTTAACAAAGATATATATATAAAAAAAAAAAGATAAATCAAAAACCTCCTGTGGGGCAGAGAAAGGAAAATATCAATTTACAAAGTGTTGAATGTGATGATGCAAACAATGGACAAAAGGTCATGACCTTCTGTCTCATTTACCATTTGATATAACAGAAGGATCCAAGAGGAAATCCTTTACCTATGTTTCACTGCATATGTCCATATGTTTCTCAAACAGATAAACTTGAATGATGTAAATTTGTTCAAACATGGACTACCAAGGAAAAAAAAATATTGTGTGGACGCTGCACACTAAAATAACTATACTCAACAGTACTTGATTGGTCTCTGTTTTATGCGTGTAAGTTTGATATGAGGGCAGATGTATTACAAACAAAGTGGTAGTATTCTAAACAGTTGTAAATATCCAGTCCTCTCACTCAAAGACTGTGCTTCAATGCTCACTTATGCATGAAGATGTTTTACAGACATCACAACTGATATTGTAGTATTTTTAACATTGTAAACAGCCAATACTTCTTGTGAAACAACTGTGTTTAAATACCCACATATTTAACCCCTTCATGATGGCAAGTTTTCTCAACTGATGATGGACCCAATCTGCTCAACACAGGATGAGGCATTTTTATGCTATTATAATAAATTTGGGCTGTGTTTTATATCTGATTGAACAGATATATCACTTCTTGTCCATTTTTGAGGCCTTTCTTTGTTCTTATAATAGGTTCCTTGTTTGGGGGTTACTGCTAACACAGTCGCAGAAAGAAAAAAACTGATTTCTTGGATTGCAAACTTCACAATGGTCTTTGTCTACCACAATTAACTCTGACAAAGAAAATTTACACTGTTTCTGGTGTTTTCAATATCATCAATTTCAATTACATGGCTATTTTTTCTAACTCTGCATGCGATGGTAGTAAAGATGCTCTAATTTATGCTGTACATGGCAACATCCAGGACTGATCTGAAATAGAGTATTTTCATGACACACTGTATCTTACTTATGACCTACGGCATACAACAGTCATCACAAATGTGTTAAACTATGTAACGAATCATGATAGTGCAGGCAGGGTATACTCAAGTGTGTTGTGAGCGATGTGAGCATATTGGGCCCATGCAAGTGTGTAGTATATGTGCAGCGAAGGTTGCCCGGAGCTTCCGGAACGATCTACATGAGTCCAGTTAGATCGTGTGTGCATCATGTGTCCTGGCACCAG
>JBCEWB010676557.1:0-17385 GCA_039654565.1 Peronia peronii | reverse complement strand
AAAATCAACTTTTGACCCAGAGACGCACTTCATACTTTCAAGAAGAGGTCAAAGAATAAAAATATCGCTAAAACTCACAATTGACAATTTTGACCCCTAGCATCAATTTTCACTGCCGAGCTTGGCCTTAAGGTCACTCCATTCCCTATATCAAATAGTTATTGATCCATTAGAATATTTTGTTATCCCCTCCATTCTTTTAAGTCATCCTGTTTAGATATGATAAAGTTAAAAGACCATTTTTATGTTTACAGATTCTGTAGCATGTTACAGATTTTCATAAAATACACCAGATGAAATTATTCATGGTTATTTAAATATGGTTTGGCAGTTTAGGAACAGGGCATCTGGATCTGAAGTATAAGATTTTAAACTATACATCAGTTCGTGGTGATTAATTTAAAGTCAGGATTGAGATTGTGATTACTGAAGTTTCTACAAAAATATTTCGCAATATACAACACAGTGATGGTTTTGCCAGGTTTTTTTTTTTTTTTTTTTTTTTAAGATAAAGAAATTAATTATTCAACAGGTCAATGAGCGATCTACCTGACGTAACTGGAATGAACACAGTCAACAGTGATGATTTCCTGAAAAGTTATCTGGATCCTGTGATGAACACACCATCTGAGAGCTCTGTTGTGTTCTTACAGGACAAGGTTGATTTATAGTGTTCAAAAGTGTTGTTGTTTTGATACGTATTTGTTCTGTCAATTCCTACCTAGGATGTAGCTGGTAACTAAAAGAAATGGGTATTGATGCTAGAACAGATCCCAACAAATTTGTACATTGAATAGTTCAAGATCAGAGGGGTACAGAAAATATGTTCATAATATTTTACATACCGGTACATACATTATATTCAACTCCTGACATGCCATGTAAATTTCACTTGGTGCTTTTCATTGCCCTAGGAATTTCTTTGAGACATCTTGTGATCACCATACAGCAGTTGCATAAAATTTTCCTATTCACTTTTATCAAGGGAAAATGGGAAATATGAAAATATTCATAATGCAACATCACTGTATCAGAAAATGCAGGTGATATTGCTGCTGGATCAAAATTTCCATTTGCAGGCAGTTACAGAAAAAAACTTGAGAAATCAGGGTCGTATCCTAAGGATAGTGAGATACAGATTCCAAGCCCCATTTTGTGTCAGTCTTGTCTGTTACATAAGAGATTAGTCATTATGTTCTGAATTTGAATTTCCGTAAACATTTTTTTTTTTTTTCTTTTTGTTTATGCAGCTACATGTAGATGACTTCACTCAGTTTGCTGATGTGTACTCAGTAGACAGTGATGGAGGAGCATTCAAGAACATAAAGGTATCAAATGATCTTTTCTGATATATAGTTCATCATCCAATCATTATTCTTCAACTTGCAATTGTTTTTGCTGTATAAAATACATGTATATGGGAAGATCACATCTTGCATGTAGCGATTCCTTTAATTTTTAGATGTAGGAATTTAAATTCGTGACATAGACTGGTGGTTTGAGAAATGGCCTTTGCTAGGCATGTGTTTCTTTTTGCTGTGATTTTACCCATAGGTCAAAAAAAAAAAAAGTTACAGGATTTGAATGGTCTGGTTATTTATGCAGGACCTGATGGACAACCACTTTTCCCTGGAATTGCCACAAGTATCAGATCCTCTGGGTGCGATCAAGCAACTCAAAGAGGGCTTCTCTGGTGAAGTTCACACTGTTACTTCTGCCAAGGATGTGGAAAAGCTGGGTTTGACTGCTGAAAAAAAGTTCTTACTCGTTGTCCAGCTGGCTCCAGTTACCAGCCAGAAGGATAAAGAGAACACCATCAAAGACAACGGTAAGCTGTTCTTATCGTGACCCACTCTTATGTGGTTTTTATATATCTTTCAAGCGGGGTATTCACATTGTATGTCTATTGTAAATTATTGCTCTTACACTAAAAAGTAAAATTTATCTTATTGCTTGTCTAAATTACTCCAGATTTTCCCTCATATAACTTTGGCCGGAGCCTGTATCATGTCTTTTCACAAGAATGTAACTGATTTAAAAAACTCAGACATTTGCTATGTTCTCATCTGGAAATTTGTGAGCATCATTAGTAACTCCCTGCTGTCTCAAAAAATGCTCATTCTGTGGCCCATTGTGTCTTATGGATTTTTTTTCAAAGATGAAAATAGGAAGCAGGCTAATTGATTGTAAAATAGTTCATTTTATGTTTGTACATATTTCTCTCTCTGGCACATCATGAAGGAATTGATGATTTCTGCAGATGCCATCATTGGAGAAGTAAACAAATACCTTCAGAAGAGGGGAGTTAAATACTCGGCATTGTTCACAGGAGAAGCATCTGGTGAAAGCCAGGTTTGTTTACATTAGTTTTTAGTTTGTCAGATTGTTTTGCCAGCCACCATGTAACAGGATGTAGTGGATTTTTTTTTTTTTTTAAATGTAGTATAATATTTCTTTTTTTTTTTTTTTTTTAAATCTAATAGGACATGCAAGTTATTGAAGCTGATGGTAAGATTTCCATTCAGGATTTTTTAGGAACAAACAAAGCGAAGAACAAAGAAAACAAATTTATGTCTGCTATGTGCCAACTGTAAATGCCAGCTTGTTTGAATTACTCTCTAATTGATGAAGAGTGATTTGCTTGGCTTACAATATTTCTGTGACTCTTCATTTTTCCCAGGCTGACAATTTTGAGGCTTTCAGGCAACGACATTTGTTAGCTGAGCCATCTGGAAGCAATGCCACTGGAGCTTTCATGAATGTGAGCAATATGTTCATTTTCTTGAAAGAGGTCTTTGTCTGTGTGAAGAATACAGATGACACCTACTGTAAAACCAACTTTACATTGGTTCCAGATGAAAACACAGCTAACAGTTCTTCAAAAGAGAACAGCACAGCCAGGTGAGGCCACTTGTTACGTTGTTTACATCAGGACTTAATATGTTAGTGAACGCTCTCATAATGATAAAGTATTATAATGAGGAGAGCTGGTCTTGAAATAGAAGGGGTAGAGATATATATAAACCTGCCCACCTACCTGCATTACACTGCAGCGGATCATCACGTATTACAATCCAGCATCCTGCCTTTCCTGCCTATTTGGATGATTTGGCTAATCTACACTAAATTTTTCCATCTCGTGCTCTGAGTGCCACCCAAGTACTGTCATTACCCACAATCAAATATGAAATACGTTTTCCTGTGCATTGCTGTGAGCAGTGGTCCTCCTGCCTGCTGCTGTGTGCAAAGACCTGTGTCTGTTGGCCAATAGTACATGATATATTCTTGTGTCATGATATGTCTTGTGTTTATGGTGTTAAACCCCTCCCATCCCATCTACATATTAAGTGGTCATTCATGTGCACCTGCCAATCACAAACCTATCGTGACTAAATCTGTGATCACTTGTGTTTTTCCTTTCTGGACCTAGACCAACTTGTAACCAGTGCTTTATGAAATATGGAACTTTGATTAAGTGCATACACTGCTATTCATTTGGTTTGTTAAAAAAATTAATATTGAAAAATTTTATGCATGAAATAGGAATAATCGCTTATGAATGTGGTACCATTAGGATATTTGTTAAGTTTCCCTTCTTCTTTCTTATTTTTCCCTCCATATACTCCTTCCCTGGCTGTTGTGAAGATAGGCAGATCTGTATATAACACAAATAGACGTTTACAGATTAAGATACGTCTTGTAAACATGTCTTTGCACATGTCTTTACTAGGACTAGCTCTTTATTTATCAGAACCGTTATCCAGGGTTCGTATGGTCCTTGAAAGTCCTTAAATTTTAAGAAAAAAATTCAAGACCTTGAAAAGTCCTTGAATTTGGAAATTGTTGCCAAAGTCCTTATATTTTTGCACGGGTAGTCAATTTCGTTCAGCGAGCGATTGTTAGAACAGGATTTTTTTTCACTTTTCCGTCTACCGAACGTGCCCGACAACCGCTCCGTATTTTACATTTGCTGTAAGTTCGTTTCCTACCACGTGCCCGGATGTTGATTTTCTTTATGTGATTCGATGATGCCAGTTTTAGTCATAATTGTGATAGATATCGCGGGGGATTAGATCAAATTATTAGTCGGGAAATTTCAGACTTTGAACTTCAGCGGGAAAAATTAACTTATTGATTCAGAAGCATCTTGTTGACTGCCGATGTTTTGATACATTTGGGGAATAAAGAAAGTGTAAACGAAAGTATAAATGTTTTGTGCGCATGCCTGAAATGAAGATATGAATGGGCAACAGGCAACCTAGACGTGTTGGGATCTTGAATCACGTTTACATAGGTCTACTCAAAGATCTAGACTCAGCATTGAGTTCAGCAGTCGTTTGCCATTTGTGAACTGCAAAAGGCCATCACTTGACAATCCCGTCATGAGTAGATATACGAACAGAAAGAGAACATGATCTAGATCTAGTCAACAGGCTAGCTGAGATCTCGTCAGATCTTCAGCTCAGCATTCCGCGGAGATCTACTTTGATGGAGGCCTAGATCTAGCTCTGTTGTAATAAGAGAGATGAATAGGTTTATAGATGGACTAAATCTACAAGTAAGAGCTTTCTTTGTATGTTTAGAAATAGTAAGGTTGCGGCATCATCCAGTCAACTTGTAATGTTCTTACGTATTAGTATTACGCAATCTTTTTGCTGGGTACCTGTAGTTCTAGATAGAGCCTAGATCTACATAGATCTGTATAAAAGACCAAAAAAAAAAAAAAGTTTTTTTTATGCAGGTGAACAAGTAACAAAATTGATGTAAGTCTAAATTCAGTTGCCGTGAGATTTAATGAATTGTAAAGTGTAAATGAAATTGTAAAGCCAGCTGCATTTTATATAATTTTTACTAAAGCCTCTCTCTACATGTCAGTTCATGGTCATTCTTAATTTATAAGTAAATTGTCACAGTAAAGATGTATTTAAATTATATAGACCCAGTGCTAGTGCTGCAACACTACTGTGCCATACACAAATTAGGAAAAAAAATGATATTGATAAAAATAAATAACTGTGCACGGTTTCATGCCTTTTAAATGAAATTTTACATCCCACCTTGAATCTTCAATTATATTTATCAATGAAGGAGCAATTGTGAGATGCCTGGAGGGAGCTACTGTTTACAATAAGTCACTCAGTTGGCTGAATGGGTTTGGCTCTTAACATAAACTGATTTTCATCAAACCTGTTATAATTATATGTACTTGTGGATGTGCAGAGTGAGTTTCGGCATCAGTAAAGCACAAATCCAGCATGTGATCTGCAATACCATCTACTGTTCATGTATAAACCTACGTGTAAGTCTGTTCAGCAAAATATTTTTACACACAAATATCTATGCGTGTTTGTGAAGATATTCAACTACATGAAGTCCTTATGTACAGTCATAAAGTCCTTGAATTTTAAGGCATCTAGGGAGTGTGAACCCTGGTTATCAATGTAATGTCATCGTAGTAATGTTTAGAAAGTAAATCTTTGAAGGGTAAATATTTTCTTCTGATTCAAAGTAAACCTGGAAATGAAATTCAAGATTTTTTGTTATATTTTCATGAACATTGAGATATGAAAATTGATGCCACTGACAAGAATTTTTCTTCGCCAAAATTAGCAGTGGGTGTGGGAGGCTTTTTTAGGTTTAGAACCCAAAGACATTTATCTCTCAACCTTTCCAATAAGTTTTTCAATTACATATCAGTTCATAATTAGATTCAATCTTGATGAGTTACAGACTTGCTTATCTTCCAGCATTTTGACCGAGCATCTGACCCTCCCTTACACTCAACATAATTTCTTGCATTTGTACAATTTTAATCTAGAATTTTTCTGTTTTATGCCATGTTGTCATTCTGACTGCTACTGGAGTATTTTTTTCACTTGCAGTCTAGAAAGAAATGCATTTTTAGTGCGTTGCAAATGAGCAGTGGTCCTGTCTGCCACCATTACCAAGACCTGTCTGCAGGCCTAAAGTACATGGTGTTTTCTGCACATATAGTGTTATTTGTTATATCCCTTCATCATCATGGCTTGGTCTCCGATCACTTTTGTTGTTCCCTTCTGAATCTTAATCTGTGAGTAACTGCAGTGAAGTTGCCGATGTCCCACCTCACCCCTCATTTTATGTTTTCACTTACAGTGTGTATGTTGCCAACCATGATTATGTAAATTTATGATTTTCTTGACATAGATTCATCACAATATCATTTGCACTCAGGAAACAAGTTTGAATTTGTCTGGTCAAATGCTGGAAACCTGTTTATATTTACACAGACAAATTGTGTCCTCTTACAAAAGGCCGATATGCCATTGTTACAAGTTTTCATAATTCAGAAAACATTAGCTGTTCTGGCTAATCCTCTGTTATTGACTGCAAGGCTGCCCCATGGCTTGTATCATCATGCATTTGTCTTTTCTGGTTTACATGGGACAGAATAGAAAAGACTGAGTATCAGTGATGCTGACACAATTTTGGTGTGAAATTTGACCAGCCTATTATTCCATGCAAAATGTTTGTGCCGGGGATCGCAACAAGTGTCTCACTCACAGAAAATTTTTATGAGATGGCTGATAGACGTACTTCTTTCTACAATAGTCATCACTGATAGATTTTAAAACGCCTTCCATCTTTGGCAGTGAATCAGATTAGCAAGATAGAAAGTAATGCTAGAAGGTTGAAAGCTGTTCAGAAATGTAAAGAGGACTGCGCAAAAGAATGAAAATTTGTGCATTGTGTCTTCCAAGTTTTTGTGCATGGTGCAAAATACACTGGATTTATACATGACTGAAACTAAAACTGCTCACTATATTATGAGTGTGAGAAGAATGTAAGAGGCAGAGATATAAATCTAGATGTGTAGTATTTGTATTGAATGGAACTTGAATTCATATACTGATGCTCTGTTGGTTTTTATATGTGAGCTGTAATGGTTCTAAGTAAAACTATTGATAATTACTCATTAATACAGTTTCCTCAAAGACTTATGGAAAGTTTCCCTCCTTTTCCCTGATTTTCTCAACTTTTTGAGTGAGCTATTCCTCCTCCACTGTGGTGAGGTAGGTAGGTCTGGAGTTGTGATATAATTTACTGATTTACAGTGTTGGGCATACATGTGGAAAAGTGGTAAAAAAGATATGTGGACACTTTTAAAATATTCTGTCAAAGTACTTCTACGTTACATTCTATAATACGTCTTTCATCCTCCTAGTGGAGGTTATCTCGTAGAGTACTTCTAAGTAGAAATTTATTGAGTGGATGATTGATGAATGAAGCAATACTTTTTCATGTATAGATTTGCCTGGAATCCAGTAAAAGGCTTTTCTGTTCTGCAAGATGCATAATTTGCATTGTGAAGGTATACATGATGTAGAACAGAATGGGAGTAAATCATAGTTTATTTTTTGTCCTTTCATCAGCATTGTGCTACAGTTCAATGGTGTCTCTCCAAAGGGCGACAACAATACTAAATACAACATCAAGTTTGTGTAAGTATGATATCAATTTTCACAGTGCTTGGTGCATATGACAAGTTTTGTATGACATTATATAATTTTTTCAGAGAAGTGGCCATTTCTTTGAGAAATGTATAATTGGAAAGGGACTATTTTTTACTTATGTTTTTTCATTCTATTCTACAGATAGTAATTAAGCTATATTTCCATATTGAAATAAAAATTTTACACAGAATTAGATGTTACTCAAATTCACATATTTCTTCATGCATGGACATTCACCATGCCCAAACAGATTGTGTGTTCCTTAATCAAATGTTGGGCGGGCGTTAAGCAAGTATGAGCAGTTTGAGGAGACAGATTTCATTTTGGCCATCATTAAGCATTTCATTCTGATGTTTTCTTATTAATCCCATTTGAATCAGGCAAAGTTAGATATAGAGCAAATGCTGACACTTGACAGAATTTTTCAATTTAATGACCAACTCTCAGCATCAATAATATCTTTTCTTGACAGAAGAGAAATTCCGGTACTTACTGTACTAACCATTTTTCTGTTCAACCCGGTAGAAAAGTTAAGATTCATAATTGAAATAGAATGGATGTATCTGTGACTAGGCACAGATCACTAGAAACAAGAAAATGACAGATTATGAGTTGTTGTGTTTTAGAAAATTCAAAGTGATGTTTGTAGATGTTTGAAATATTTGTGGCTTAGCCCTTTTGTGTTCATACTACTGGTTGGCCATTATGGAACCTGTGTACCATTTCCTGTAGCCTGAACTGACCTGGCTTGTTTACATTAGTTTGACCTATCTGGGGTCCCCATCAGCTGGGGTAGCTTTACAAAAATGCTTATGAAATGCCAAAATATCATCCAAGAGACGTGAAAATTTGCATGTGAGTTAAAAAATGAATGTTTTATTGATTCAGCTTATTTTTATGTGGGTATTAGGTGCTTTTGTAATCAGGGATGTCAAACTTCCGACTTAAGTCGGAATTCTGACTTTTTGGTCATTGTCGACTTTCACTTTTGTCTGATCAAGGCAATCATGGTTGTATAATTAAATAATTTGTGATACAAATCCACACGATGACAGTGAAACTGGAAGTACGTAAGAGCTATCCTCATACGTAGGACTGTTGTTCAGCACCTGTTTGAAGATCGAGATCGAAGTTTGTAGCACTTAATTCCTCACACCTGACAACATGCAATCAAGTGGTTGCGTAAAAAAGTTGTTGGTGGTGGAAAATCAGCACATCAGAGTACTGACAACAACAAATAATGTGCCCATGATCTTAGAAAGGCTAGTGGAAGAGGGCAGCTGCTTGCGATCTAGATCTAGAAAATAGATGTAGTCTAGTTATGCTTGATGATTATGATAATGGCACTGCCTGTGTGATCTGTTTAATTCTTGGAATTTCCACTAGTTACGTGTATAATTTTATAGTCCCATCCCATGATCTTGTGAAAACTTGCAAACCTCTCTCAAAACAATGAAAACTTCTAGCATGAAAATAATAGATTTTTTTAAAGAGATATTGGTTTTCGAAGACAGTCAAAAGGAGATGATCAAGCGTGCTTTCAATTGTGTTGCAATACAATGAATGCGTTCGAAACTTCCGCGAAATCATGCAGGTATATTCCATATGATCTCTAGATGATAAAGAAAAGAAACTAAATATAGAACGGAAACAAGCTCTTTGTGATGTAAAGTTGATGATAACTGTGGCGGGTATAGTTGGCCAGGTTGAACAAATGAAGGCTACTGGGCCAGCAGCTGGGTTTGGCCAGGTTAGACCTATGGCAGAGAAACTGTATTGGCCTCTTTCGGTCAGGTTGAACACAAAAGGATTAATGCTTCAGAATGTTGCTACATTCAGTTTGATGTATTGTTCAGGTGTCAGTTTACAATTCAATATGGGCATTTCATGCTTTGTAATTTCCAGGCAAGAAGTTCATAATCAAAAGGATCGTTGGAACATTTCACGGTCAACTTTAGATGTTGTATCAACTGGTTCCAGTTCTGCGGGGAACACCAGTCTTAAAAATGCCCCTCTAAGCCAAGGAGACATGGATTTTGTTATACCAATTCTCTACTCCTATCACTGCTCTGAGATGATAATGGCAGTGGACGCTCTACATGCAAAAAATTTCAGCTCATTCAGGGGATCATATATTAACCTCACTGGTTATCAGGTAACAGTCTAGTGTGTACAGTAACTATCTCAGTCATATATTTCACACCAACTCTAAATCTTAAATGGTACAGAATAGACGTTAAAGCTTTTAAACTGTTTACTGTAGGGGAAAATATAATGAAAGTTGTTGATATCAATTATCCTGCCACTGAAATGGCAATTTGTTCACAACTACTCATGCCTAACTGTCATTGAGAGATTGGAAAGTCCAAAGTATGATAAAAATTGTTCTTGAAAGTATAGGCTTTACTAAATCGGAATTGATGTTTTAATGTTTGACTTGTGCAGCTCCGATTCATTTATAGCAAACTGTACTTGGACTCTTTAATGACAGTTCTGATTTTTTCTAACCAGTTGTCTTTTAATCTATTTTCTTTCTTCTGATATTACTGTGATTGCAAATTTGTCATTTTTAAAACATTTTAAACCACAGTACAGAAATGAAAGGGTTATAATCAGAAACCTACATACTACATATATTAACAGAATATTTTCACATAGGTGATACAATAAAATATTTTCACATAAGTGATAACTGATACACAATAAAATTAATTTGGTCAAAATGTTTAACAGAGGTAATATGTCTCAAACATGTGTACCACTGTGAAGACCATAAAAATATCTATGGAGATTTAAGACACTTATGGGAGAAAACCAATTAGTCATAATCTGTTTTATATGTCATCATAGATCTTCTACAACCACAACACCTGATTAGCTCTCCAGTTTGTCTTTGAGATTCTATGAGAGAGTATTTGGTTGATTACATAGGTTGATGGTGATTGCATGTTTTTTTCAAATTTCAGATTCAACCCTTCAACATACAGCAGAACAAATTCTTCAATGCTCAAGACTGTGTGGGTTTTTTTTCCCGAGCTATCTGGATGGGCTTGTTCTCTACAGGCATCCTGCTCATCATCCTCTTGTTTGGCACCTTGATGGTGCTCAATCTCTCAGTCATGGATAAGTTTGATGATCCAAAGGGCAAAACCATCACGGTGGCACAGGCAAATGATTAATATGTCAAGCAGCTGTAACACATTTTTCCCCCCGAAAATTTAGAATGTTGATTTATTTTCACAACAACATTTTTGTGGTTATTGTTTACTTTACTTGTTCAAATAATTTAATTTTTTTGTGATAGTAAGCATCTATCTATGCTCTTCATAGTATCTGGACAAACCCCATATCACTCCAATAGAGGAATAAGGGAGAGTAGGGAGGGTTATTGTTTGGAAGAGGCAAACCAGTCTTGGGCAGCTTCCCAATCATTTTCAGTGCAGTGGAAAGATGGTTTGTTATTTTTGATGAAAATGGAGTACATGGCACTGCAAACATGACTGATTATAATAATAGAAGAGGGAAATAAAGACCATAGAGAAAGTATTTCTTCAATCCTGTTAGTGTCAGGAAGAATATGCTATGATGACACTTTATAATCACTTTCGAAGAGATGATAATTTATGAAGAAATGTGAGTGGTATGTTGCCAACATATTGTTTGGCAGGGAATACCAATGCAAAGTAGAATGAGCAATTCTTTGACTTATTCAATCTCTTGATTCTCCTGGGGTTAATTGATAGGAAAGGCAGGAAAATTTGTGTTTGCTTTGAAGGCAGTAAATTGGCAATATCGTCACAGTTTGATTCATTGTGAAATTATTCTCGTACAAGAAATAGTGTGTTGATGATATCAAACAACTGTATTGCATGAGCCAACTCATATTCTATCACATACTTGAGAGATATTTAAAAGGAGAAATGAAAGATGAACTGACATACACAGTGAAGTATGATGCAACGTCCAGTTTTCTAAACAATAATATAATTTTTTTGACAAATTGTTGGAAGAGTTTTTTGATGGATACTTATCCCCTAGCTACTATATTTTCATACTCACATTGTAGGACTGAAACTTTCACATTTCATTTGTCAGTGGACATGTGCTTAGTTATGTGCAAATAAAATAACTTTGACATTGAATTGCTTTGGTAAATAACATTTAATATAGAGTATCACATGTCACTGGCAACAAGTTTTTTTCATTTCATATAATTCTCTTCCACTGCACATCCCTATGTTTTAACCAGTCAACTGACACAGAATGCTGCACAAGTGTGACATACATTCCATTCTCAGTATGTGCTTTGGCTTTTATTTTGAACTAAATAATTGTCTTTTCATGCTCACCATAAATAGCTTTATTTGCTGTAGTATTATACTCAAGAGCATAATCATTTGTTTGGCACTTATAAAGCATTTCTTTTTGATTTGGACAAGTGTTCTCAATGCAACTGAAATTTTTTTTTTTTTTTTACTCTATTCTGTTGTTAGTGTAGTATGTTTATGTCTAGTGCATTACATGTCAATTTCATTGGGGTTTTCATCCTTGGCTGTGATTTCTTTGTGTAGGACCAGATGGAAATAAAAATTGTGACTTATAGTAGCAACTTGTAGATTTGTATTCAGCATTCCAGATTAATGGAAATAAAAATAGAGGGCAAGATCGTACATGAATCAGTGTTTTGGTTTGTTTTTACATTCATGTAGTAAACATATTTGAAATGTCATTGATGTTATTTCTCACTTGTGTGTGGCTTTGCCTTGTTTTCATCCTTTTAACCTGTGTTGTTTTTCTTATAGAAATATTGTACTGATATGTCAAAAGATGGACATTTATTCATAGTAGGCCTATATCTAATTTTCCATGGTAAATAAAAATGCAAATGCAGTTGACTGCAGCTGAATTGAAAGTATATGAATATAAAATCATGTTA
Organism: Peronia peronii; assembly: GCA_039654565.1. Lineage (NCBI taxonomy): Eukaryota > Metazoa > Mollusca > Gastropoda > Systellommatophora > Onchidiidae > Peronia > Peronia peronii. The sequence goes on along the minus strand of JBCEWB010676557.1, from coordinate 4,956 downwards.
CATAAATGTGTTCTTCCACTGATAAGAAAAGAGTAATAAAATAAAAAGTGCTTACAGCCACGTTAAAGATACAGTATACATGTATAGTGTTTGAAACCAAAACAAAAAAATCTGAGGTCATTTTGTTTTGTCTCAATAAAAGAGCAGAAGTTTCACTGACTAGGTAAAAATATAGCTTGTAAACTTTGGATGGTACACTTTGGACAACAATTTCGACAACTTCTAGTGCATCAGTTTTTGGGAAATTTTGTATGCAACCCTATATTTGAAGAAAACATTCAGAATTTATTTTTCAAGTGATAAATCATCATGATTGCAAAATCTGTTATTTTGCATTAATAAAAGCCGTGACCAGTGATACAGAGTTCAGGAAAATACATGTAGTACAATGTTTACAGTAAACAATAGAATCAAACGCACTTTTTACAGTAAAGGTTTATACATTCACTTAGGTAAAAAGTTACAGAGAGTTGGGAGTGTTGAAACAGCCCAACTGAATGATGCATTCAAGTAAAATAGACCAAAGAGAAAATGAAAAGGGAAAATATACTTACTAAAAGTGAAAAAAAAAGTAAACTATTTTAAGCAAACTAATTTACTAACATTATTACACTGAGGTTAGACCTATGCGTGCTCCATCCCTGTATCCTGGCCAACGGGAACAAAACGATAATGCCGATGCACAATCTGATTCTTAGTGAATGTTGATGTCCGAACTAGCTGTTGATATTCATTCTGGCCAATATCCTGTTTGTGTCATTCATAAAACCCAAGCGTATTAGATCAAGTTAAATGTATTGTAAAGAGAAGGCTTCATATTTCATGGCCAATGATTACTTTATTGTCCTCTCTGCCAAATTGTAAAGTTTTGTGCACATTGAATATTTTTCAAGAGTCAATAGGTTTCATTTTTTTGCTTTTTTTTTCTAATTTTTTCTTTTTGTGTGTGTGTGTGTGTGTGTATGCATATTTTCAATCTCCTCCAAAAATTACCAACATGCACGTAGTTCCATCACATTTGACCCACATATTTTTCTTCATATAATAAAAACAAAATGATAGGGGTTTTTGTTGCACCTGTCTTACTTTTTGAAAATACATGTGAAAAGAAAGCCAATTTTGTACAAATTTGATATAAATTGTACAATGTACATGTATGTCATGTTCAAACATTCAGTAAAAAAAAAAAAATCCACAAAATCAAATTCCTTCCTGACATATTTTCGATATTCGATGTTAAAAATGGCATGCAAAGTTAGGAACGATTTGGTGTGGTGGTAACGGAGGAGACAAGATTTTGAAAAACAGGACAAAATCCAAGATGGCGGCAGTTCCATGGCAACAGACATGCTAGCAAGTTTCCAAAGATATATTTTGAATCAGGCAAATATGCCAATTACACAGGCACAATGACCTACGGTCAAAGGCAGAAAAAAAAATTAGTTTTCAGATGCCCCCCCCCCCCCCGCACCTTAAACTGTGGATTCATAACAGTACACAAAGTGAGAAGTGAGACAAAAGCATTGTGTAACACATTTAGGCTACGTCAGCACTGTGTACACAACCCCCAGACTCGATTTAAACCATGGATTCATTAACTGTACACACAAAATAAGTGGACAAAAGCATTGTGCAACATGTTTACTCAAGCACTGTGCACACAACCCGAGATTCAATGTGAACCACATTACATTTTTGTATTTTACATATGTTTTTGCATTTGAAAATACAGGGTTCTTGCATCAGGCGTGAATTTGAAGCACATTTTTGCATCCCCGGTGAACGGGGAATAAAACAACAATAAAATACCTGTCATCTATGCCTACTCGTATTCGTATACAAGAGTGAGCAAGAATTTCAGGTTTATATTTGATAATTATAGATCGCTAGTGCGAACATGGGCACATGCAACGTTTCATTTCACAAGCCTAATTAGAAATAGATCTAGTTCATTTCTTTGACCAACGTGCACCATTTCAAAATTTTCAAGCTATAGTATTATGTATTAGCGTTGACTGATGAATAAATGAACCAACCAAAATAAGAGACAAATACAGTTGTACATGTACTATACATTGGACATCACAGTTTTTGAGAGAACTGACATTGAAATTGAATAAATGGAGAGCAAGAATACATGTACAGTCGGTGGTGCTTAAATTGATATCTCTGGGAGAGTGGAAAAAAAGATCAACACATTCGTATCGTAGTTCAACTCAAGCAATTCAAGCATTGAGCTGAACTTCATCCAGGCCAACTTGCACTTTGTCAACTGAGGCATTCGCCGTTCTTTTCTGCAGACTTAAATACTACTTGAATTTTTTTGGGGGGGAGGGGGGGAGGTCCTCATCCCACTCATCACACAGTTCTGTATTCGGTTTTATGTGATACATTGTAGGCCTATGTCTTTCCAAAATGTTGATCGTCAGTTTTTGTTTTCAAGTTAAAATTTTCATTTATGAGTTGATATTTCGTGTCAGACTGCACTAGAATTTGATTGTGGAAGTCAGATTTGTGAAGCATTCAGTTTCAGGTCCAGCTTTTAATTTTTTAATTTTTTTTTTAATCTGCATCATCAGCTAATGGCTGAGCTGAGCTAAAGCCAGACTGAACATGTACAGTCTATGCATCGTGCTGCCTCCTTCCACAATTCTCCTCTCCCACTTTCTCTCTAAACACACTTTCTCACTATATGTATGTAATTTTTGCTTCATCACAGAAGGCATAGTGTCAGTAAGTTGAGTAATGTATTGGGGTCGAATGAGGAAATCGATGTGTCAAGTATGTGAAATCTACATGTATTTGTATAACATTGTTTGTTAGTGGCAATGCTAAAAACAAAAACAAAAAAAAAATCAGAAAATCAACTTAATTGTGTTATTTTCATGTAGCATTGAGTAATCAAAAGGTGAAAATTATAATCAAAGCATTCGGTGCAATTTTATTTCCATACATTACATAGATCTCAGACTCTGGCACTGCTGTGCTTGTTCTAAAGAAAAAAATCAACTCAACTAAAGATCAAGTCAAGCGAATTCAATTTAAGTGTCGTCCATTGTTCTGTTTTCCCCTTACATTTACTCAAAGGAACAGTTCCATTCACCTCATCCTCTTAGTCTTACTCTCTTTCCATCCCTCTTTTCTCTCTCTCTCTCTCTTTCGAGGTTTGTCTTGTTTTTCTCTCACATATCCAACATTCAAACAGTGTCCTTTTTCCCATTAAATTAAACATAGGGCTTAACTACATATAACATACTTCAATTTATTAAAATAATAATAATATAGGCCTTTTCTGATTGACTAGGCCTAGTGGTGTGGATGTGGCACAGTGAAATTATGTTACATGTTAATTATGTTATGTATTAGTTAACTTTTACCTATACATGTATTAGTGTTGAAACAAGCATAAACATCACATTAACATAAGAGAACCATTATATCTGGACAGTTGTCACAGAATGTGAAACAGTAAATCATATCCAAACTGAATAATTGAAAAGCATCTTGTATTGATGATTCAGTACCATTTATTGCATAATGTAAAATATGCAATTGTTCGTACTGGGTTGCCATATGATCTTCAAATACTGTAGTAAGAACAAGCTGAAGCAACTGGAAAGGAAAAAGTGAAGGATTATACTTATGGATTGAACCCGTTACCATCGAATATGTGTATATTCATAAAGAAATGATCGACAAACACATTTAACGTTCTACTAAGTAACGCAGAGTGAGCTCCCTTAGAAGAAACAATAACAGTTCAACAAGTCGGTCAAAGCATGTTCTTAGAAGGTTGGTTATAAAAAGTGAATATAATGCACAACTCAGGACGAAATTACTGTTCCTATTTGAAGCGTCAAATAATTAAGTGGTCCGCTTTGTCTGTCATTATTGCTGTTTATTTAGATCTATTTATTTCTAAGATTGTTCGGGTTTTTTTTTTTTTCGGAGTTTTTTTTTTTACAGAGGGCAAGATGGTACAGTGTAACACGAGTGAAATTACGTGACAAACCATGCCAAGACATCTAGAATCTATCCGAGTTAGTACATGTCCAGATCTAGATCAGTAGATCTATCTTTATCCATTAAAAAAATGGCACTACCTTCTCTCTGCGGTCCCGGTCTGTTGCTACCACGGGGACCCGGCACATCGATTACTGCCTTCCAATATTATACATGCCTAGCGACATGGATACGATTGCTAATATGTCTATTTACACGGACAAAATGATGTAGATTAGTTATTGACTGTGTTGATGTTGTCTGAGTGTTTCAAATGACTAACAAACTTGTTTGGTTGATTATTTATTGGTGTTGTTTTATTTAGTTTAGCATGTAGTAGGACTGTTCCATTCTAATAATCAAAATGGACTAGACCAACCCCTGGCCCTAACCTGGTGGGACCCTCGGCTGTGCATACCGTCAAGGCAATAGATACTACTTGCGAGATAGCAGATACTACTTACGACTCGTGCATACGGCCAAGGCAACAGATATTACTTGCAAGATAAAAGATACTACTTGCAAGTTGTGCATACTGCCGAGACAACAGAGATGCTACTTGCGAGTCGGGCATACTGCCGAGACAACAGATACTACCTGCGACTACAGGGTTAATCCTGGGGGGGAACTTATCAATATTTGGTATGTGGAATACATTCTAATAGCCTTAAGTGACCAAGTATGACAATCGCATTATTGATTAATGCCATTTGTACCGGGAGCGCAGAGAGAAGGTAGTGCCAAAAAGTTCAGTATCATGGTGATATGGCAGTCCAGTCTAATTTTGCGAGAGTCAAATTGTTTTTAGATCTAGATTAGATCTGTATGATTGGAATAATCCTTTGTAACGAATCATGATCATACATGTTGGGTACATGCGAGTGTGTGGTGTGAGCGATGTTTAGCGGGTCGCCATTGTATATACACTGGGCCCAAGTAATGTGTGTTGTGAGC
>JBCEWB010676336.1:0-17386 GCA_039654565.1 Peronia peronii | reverse complement strand
AAGTCATCAGTCAGTTTTCAAGCTTTAAAAAATGGAAATGCGGTATGAATAACAGCATACAGAAATTACAGTTTGTATTGCATAATCATATGTTACAGGTTGCACCAATGTTGCATTCCACGAAAGAATCCGTGCAGAAGGAAAGTGCGTAAGGAAACTAGACAAGAAAATAGGCAGAATGAGGAAAACGGTCATATTCTATTAATATCCTGTTACCAGACTGGAGTTTGGTTTTTTTTTTCATTGAGTGTATTATTGTAGTGTATCTCTTGTAAGGATTTGACTGTGTTGGTTTATCAAATAGTCCTGCCGAGATAACCACTCACAGGAGGATAAAACGCGTAAAGAGAGCGTAATGTAATAGGCTTCTATTGGATACAATTCCCTCTCAGCTGTATCATTTTCAGTAAGCGGATTTCTCCTTTGGTATGTGCAGAGACCGATATGTTATCTTTCGCCTTGCCAAATTCCAAACTCATCATAACTGCCGGTTTTGAGTTTTGAACGGTTAAAGATAACCCATTTTTGAAAAACTGTGACAAAAATATGCACTAGATTTTAAGTGATCCTGTAAAATTGTATTTGAAGCTGTGAATATAAATTTGGTATGTTAGGATTTTTCAGTCTGTCTAACTGTTTGAGTCATTTAATTGTATTGCTAAGGAAAGAGCTAATATATGATGACAAAGAAACCCAGTAAATCAGTGTTACAGCACTGCTCGGCTCCAGCAGCGCACTAGCTGTCGTGCCAGGTAAATGACCCCGTGACCTCTCGTTCGCTGGCGGCAACTAAAATACCAGTCCTGTGTACGCCGTGTATAGCAAAAATATTCTGTGGGAACCCCGTGTCTGTTTTAAAAATAGCCCCGGGTCCGTGGTCCGGGCCCACATGGGGTGTTCTAAAAATAGTATAGGTGGGTATAGCAAAAATATTCTATGGGGACCCGGGTCCGAATAGCAACGGCCCTTAGAATTTTAGAAGTTAATCCAGATGAGAATTGGCATGTAGATCTAGATCTAGAGTTTCTGACCATTTAGGTTACTACGGAAAACACATGCAGCAGTGTAGGACAATGACATCATTGACATAAAATTTGTTTCCAGAATCGGCCAATCATGACTCCTGATAGATTAGAATGTCGTAAAGCAGAAATCAAAAGTAGATGGTTCCGTAACTATCATTTTGTGAACTCTAGTTCACGACCTCATTCCAACCACCATGCCTCATGCCGATCACCAGCCTTCCTCAGCCCGACAGTTGTTTGTTTACATTTGTAATGTGAGTTTTTGTTTGTTTAAAGTTTATCTCTGAGTATGTAAGCAATGTTTTATGTTATTTTCACTTTCATTCCATACTGTTTGAGCAGAAAACAAGAATAGACACATTTATATTAGTACTGTGATCAAGGTTTTATGGTGAACCATTACATTTTGGTAAACAAGAATTTGAAAATGCATTAATGCTGAGATAAGAAGTACAGAAAGCTCTATAATTTCAACGGGAATACAATCTAAATACAATAGTTACAGATAAAAGAATAATCTTGCAATTCCTCTTCATTCATCTCCGCAACAACAGCATGAGATTCACTCAAATAATTTCTATGAAACTGTCTTTCATACGTTTCGGATTTATTCAAATATTTTTATTATCTTCTTGTCTGTTGAATTTTGTTATAGTTTTAATGCGTAATTCATTTTGTTGTGTTCTTCATTTGGATGTGAAAATTCCTCAGAATATTGTTGCAATTACAGTTCTGTAGCTTACTGTTCATAGAAGTACCTGGTTGTATAACATAAAGAACCGAAAGGCCTTACGTATGTACTTGAATAGTACAAATTTTACATTGATCAATAATACTGAATTTCTGTTGTATTGTTCTGACATTTGCTAAGATGGCTATGCCACACGAAGATCTTTTGTCTTTGCATTCAAACATAAGTTCAGACGGGGAAGAGAGAGATGAAGGTGGAAAGAAAATTGACAAAACACCTGAACAGACAAAGGACTTCCAGGCGGAAATTCTGTCCGCATTGTATAATCAAACAAAGTTGTTGCCGCAAATGCTAGAAGCGAATAAGGCCTCTGGCCAGAGACCTAGCAAAAAATAAAAAAAGAGACGATCGTCGTCTTTGTCTTCATCATCGTCATCTCCATCCTCTTCATCTATTTCCCCTAAAGGCAAAAACGGAGCGAAAAATCGTTTCAACAGATTGGCATGCCCCAAAACGTTCCCAACTCCTGCGCTCTCAGCTTGCTGCCAAACCCCCCTCCTCTTCTTGAGATCAGGAAGGTCAGTGTTATGTCACAGACCAGCCCAGGTCACCAGGAGAACTGATAACATCGGGGGATGAACTAGAGAGAGAAATTCAAGGAGCAGTACACTCCCCGACCCCGGAAGTTCCTGCCGAGGAAAACCTCTACAAGGATGCAGGGGCGGAACTCAACAAAGATCAAGCAGTGGGGCCGCTTTTGCCGGGAAAATTGTCCCAGTTTATTGGGAACAAATTTGAGAAAAAACTCTCAACCACAGTTCTAAAACAAAAACTATCGGCGTACAAAACCCCCCGAAAACTGCCCTCATTTGTCCGTGCGTCACACTAATGAGGTTATATGGAAAGCCCTCTGGGCACCGTACAAAAAGAATGACATGAAGTTAACCCATGTTCAACTGAACGTTGCAAAAGCTGCCACTGCAATGGCTGTTGCAATTAAAGACCTCAACGAGATAAAAGACAAGAACACGACATTACATTCAGCAATAGGGCACCTCCTGAATGCAGTCTCAGTGTTAGGCCACACCCTTCGACATCTGACTTTATTCAGGAAAGATGCACAGCGCTACGCACTTCCTCTGGACTACAAAGGTGTGTGCGACGCAGAGGCTGACAACACAAAAGTTCCTCTACGGAGAGGACGTTAAGAAGATTCTATGGGAAGCAAAAGAAGAAAGGCGCCTGGCTTATAACCTTACGGAAGAAAGTGGCTAAGCCACAAAATACTGTGGCAAATCAAAGCCTTTTTTAGGCAAAAGAAAGCCCTTCGGGCAAAACAATCAAAGGTCAACAATACCAATTGGACCAATCTTGGCCAACAGGCCAGAAAATAGGCCATAGACAAAGTAAAAACACGGTGAGTCATCCTGTTATACACCATGATGGCAATATAGCGGTAGATTTTTTTGAACAACAAATGAATGCTTTCCAAACTGGCCAGATTAGAGAGAGAACTGAAGAATGTCGTACACTAACAAGTGATCGTCAACTACTTGCTTTGGTCAAGGTACACGAATAGAATTTGATGACGAGGGGCCACAAACATACTGTAAATGTGGAAATATACTATTTTCTGATGATGAAATTTCAGCTATTGACGAAGAAATATGATATCTTTTGGGCATGAAAGTAATTGATGAGACTTCACACAAGCCACAGGAGGCCATTTCAAACATTTTTACAAGAAAAAAGCAGGATCAGACCTTTCGGGCCATTCTTAATTTGAAAAAATTGAATCAAAACTTGATATACAAGAAGTTCAAAATGGAAACTTTCAAATCAGCTTTAATGTTGCTAATTCCCAGTTGTTTTATGACAAGCATTGATTTAGTCTCTGCATATTACAGTGTTCCAGAGGAACATCAGAAGTTCCTAAAATTTTAGTGGAGGAATAGAATATTCAGATTCACATGTTATCCAAATGGTTTGGCTCAGGCACCACGAAATTTCACTAAAATTACAAAACCTATCTACACCTACCTCCATAGTCAAGGTCACATTAGCTCATGCTATCTTGATGATTCTCTACTTGTGGGAAACACCAAGAAAGAATGCGCTAAGAATGTGTCGAATACAGTCGCCCCTTCACTAGACTGGGTTTTGTGGTCCATCCACATAAGTTGGTTTTCACACCCACTCAGAGCATAGTCTACTTGGGCTTCAAAATTGACTCTGTACATATGATAGTTTCACTCTCAGAAGGGAAACGAAAAAAAGTAGAAAACGCATGTAGGGCCTTTTTAGGGAGCAGTGTACACATTATCCGAGAGGTGACTATACTTGTGGGGTTGTTGGTTTCATGTTTCCCTGCAGTACCAATGGGTCCCCTCCTTTACTGCCAACTTGACAGAGAGAAAGTCATGGCACTAAAGATGAACAAGGGAGACTGGGACAGTGAGATGCCTGTATCACCGCAGGCTTTGGCAGAGGTAAAATGGTGAGCCAAAGACGCATTGTACTGCAGTGCTCCAATTTTTTACCCTGACCCTGACCTAATCATTTATAATTATAGTGAGGCTAGTTGCAGGCCTGGGGTGCCATGTGTGGGGGTGAGAAAACGGGGTCCTCAGTCAGCTTTGGAGAGAAAGTGGCACCTTGATGAACTGGAACTATTTACCACATTTTTAGCTATAAAAACTTTTTCTAAAAAGCTCACTAATGTCCACATCAGAATTTTTGTAGACAAAACCACCTCCATGCCTTGCATAATTAAAGTGGGCTCTTCAAAGTCAATTACTTTAGACAATTTGACGAGAGACATTCAAGCCTTATGTGCACATAAACATATATGGCTATCGGCTGCTAGAATTGCCGGAAAGGATCATGTTGAGGCTAATAAAGAAAGTAGAACAATAAACATTGATACAGAATGGATGCTTAATGCATTATTACTGGGATCTGCTCTTACATTACTGAAATTTGATCCCAGTATTGATTGTTTGCCTCCCGGCTCAATAACCGGTTTACAACATATATATCTTTCAAAGCTGATCCAGGTGCTTTGTCGCTAGATGCATTTACGATGAGCTGGAGTGGGAAAAAATTTTACACATTTCCACCTTTCTCTCTCATTTCTAGGGTCATACAGAAAGTGAGGAAGGACGAGGCATTGGGAATAATTGTGGTGCCATACTGGCTGACACAGCCCTTTTTCCCACTGCTGATGCAAATCCTTGTGGAAAAGCCGGTAATTCTCTCAGCAAGAACAAATCTACTGAGCTTACCAAGCAATCCACAAATGAAACATCCTTTGCACAAAAAGCTCCGCTTACTGATATGCAAAGTGTCAAAGACAAATTCCAAAGTGAAAGCTTTTCTAACGAGGCAATCGCCATTCTCATGTCCTCATGGCAAGATGATACACAGAAAGTGTATCACAGATATATTGAAGAATGGAAACAGTAATCTGCTGAGCAACAAGTGGATCCAATTTCACCGCTGTTAACTGTTGCCATTAACTATCTTGCGACATTGGTTACAAAAGGAAAATCTTATTCTTCACTATGCATTGCACAATCAGCATTGTCTAGCTATATAAATGTCCAAAATAGCTCTGAATCTTTTGAAAATCTACCACAAGAAAAAAGATTTATGAAAGGCGTTTTTGAATCAGAGCCCAGCTTCTGCTTAATGAGCAAAGTAGGGATCTGGGATATTAATACTGTTCTTGCTTTCCTAGAAAGTTGGTACCCACATTACAGCCTTACACTAAAGGAGTCATCCCTGAAACTAGTTATGTTGTTAGCTATTTTATCAGGACAAAGATGCCAAACACTGTGTCAATTTGATACCAGCTGTATGTCTTTATCTAAAAAGAAATGTACATTTTTCATTTCAAATTTATTAAAACATTCTTGAAAAGGTTGTTACCAGAAACCTTTAGAATTTCTAGCTTGTGAGAGCTATCCACAGCTCTGTATTATAAAATATCGTATCTGAATACTTGAAATGTACAGGGGAGTTCAGAAAGACCAGTAACACCCAAAGGCTCTTGCTTAGTTTCAAGAAGCCCACATCTTCTCATAAGTAAGGATACCTTGGGTAGATGGATTAAATCTGACTTAGATTTAGCTGGAATTGACATAATTTTTTCTGCACATACCACTCGCTCCGCGAGCACGTCAGCAGCCTCTGAGGCATGTGTCACACTCAAAACAATTTTAGAAGCTGCTAGCTGGTCTCAAGAGAGTACTTTCGCTCATTCCTATAAGAAGAATGTAAATGTCAACTTTGGACAACGTCTGCTAGACTCATATCTGATGAAACAATAACTTATGCTATACTATGCTATATAATGACAATCTGACAGTTCTCTGTAATTTTCCAGTTCTTACTATGTTTACAACAAACAAATAAATGTAAATACATGTATCATAAATTGATAAAATGTCTATACCTCATCTTACTGGATGATTTAGTATGATTTATGAAATTGTTTCAGAATGTCGACTTCTGTTGAATTTACACAATTTTTTTGCATGATAGTCACATTCCAGCTCTAAAGTCTCATCTGACCTCGAAGCCCTGATGGCTTGCGAGATAAAATTAAGGAAGCATGCAAGCTTACCTGGGTAAATGAAGCTTGTTTCTGATTTTGTTGAGTAAGTCATCAGGAGCTGATTGGGAAGATGAGTATAGGCCAGCATTTCACGCCACTGGTCACACTTTAGATCACGATAGTCACATTCATTTAACAGTTGAAATGGGACATAAACTGTTCATACCCAATGTAAATGGGAGGGAAGGGTGAAAGTGTGATATCAATAATTATAATAAAATAATATTATTACAACAATAATGGGTATTGGGAGGAAAATTTGTCATGAATAATGTGGTTGGACAAGAGCAGGATAGAAAAAACATACTGCCCACGTCCGATCACCACATTGTCATACAGCAGGACTGGATAATGGCTAATCTGGCATGCAGTGAGGGTCTCCTGTGCTTTCAAGATGGAAATTACCTCAGTTTCCATAAATAAACTGCCGAAAATGGGGCTAGAAAATGTTAGCCTTGACCTTTGTCCACTGAGAATTGTTTTAAAAATGGCGGATGTACTCACCTATGTGTCAATGCCTGCAGACTGCAGTCGATGAACGAAACAAAAGTGAACATAAATACTTCAAAGAGACATCAAACAGGGTTGATTAGTGCATACCGGGAACTTATCAGTGAGATCATGGTGGATCATATGATTTGGTGATCGTAAACGAAAGTAGTCGGATTGCGGAGGGTGTTCAGACAGGGGCAAGTTGACTCTAGTTGTGGACGAGACTCTGCTCTAAATCCAAACCTAGAGCGATACATCAGGACATAGTGTTCTCTGTTCCTTACCTGAAGAGAAACAAAACTAAAAACGAGGGAATGAGGGGAGAAGGAGGAAGTAATATTATCATGACATGAAGATTCTAAGCAAGCTCGTGCAAGAGGAAAATCTTGATTTGCCATTGTCATTGGCATTTTTATTAACCGCTTCATTGCTACACCAATTTTGCAGTCCTGTGTTGAGGATCAGTGACACGGTCAGTATGGACCACTGCTAACCCATAAGTGGTACTCTGTCCTGCCCATTGAGCGAGCCAGCGGGCACCTGTCTTGTACTATCTTGCAATTAGGAGTGTCGACTGTTGCTCACGGTTAATAATTGTTAAGAAGAACAAGGAGATTATTGCACCTGATGTGGATTTTCGTCACGAGATCATCTGCCAATCAATAGTGTACCACGAATATCAAAGTGATTCTGTATGTGGATGTGAAGTGCTGGCCACTGGTTGGAACACCGGCCACTGGTCGGAAGAAAGGAAAACGGGATGGGTTGATGGGCAGCTGACCATTTGATTATTTGCATGTACATGGTATATCCTTCCGCAAGGAGATGCCAGTTTTTGGATGTATCGGGCACTGTTGTTAGCAGTGAAGTGGTTAAAATTTAACTACTTACATAGACAGTACTTTACCAATTTTGTAGTCCTGTGCTAAAGGGGAAGGAGATGGTCAGTCTCGCTCACTCTGTTCACTTCTACCCTCCCCCCCCCCCCCCATCACTCATTTCTGCCAGGTGTGTGCAAGCCAGCTGATACCCATCTTCAATTTTCCCACAAGCAATCAGAAGCACTAACTGATTTCTACTGTTAAATGAAGAAACATATTATCAAATATCTTGTCTTAGCTTACAGCATCTTTCAAAAAATGCTGCGTTATTAGTGCGTTATTATATCTAGTCTAAGTCAGCAGCTCTTTTTTGGACGCCTGCAAAAATGTGTCTAGAGAAGCCACTCACTGCACCTGGACACCAGTGGTCTTCACCACTCTTCTCTGTGGGTCAGAAGCCTGGGTCCTATACAGGAAACCAGTGAAGCTCCTTGAGAGGTTCCAGCAGAGATGTCTCCGCAACATCATGAACATCAAGTGGCAGGACTATGTCAGTAACAAAGAAGTCCTTCAGAGCCTACACAGCAAGCATCGAGACAATGCTGATGACCAGGCAACTCAGCTGGGTGGCCATGTCTCATGTTTGGAGGACTCCTGAATGCCGAAAGACGTCTTCTACAGTGAACTTCGCCAAGGCAAGCGTGACCGTGGGGCCCCTTGCAAACCTTTCAAGGACAAGCTGAAGCGTCTCTCGCACAGGCTGGCATCGATCATAGAGAATGGGAACTGCTGGCGGAGGACAGACCAGGCTGGAGGAGAACCATCAAATCTGCAGCAAGCAGCTTTGAGAAGACCAGAAAAGCTGAACTCAAGGAAAGCGCCAGCGACGCAAAAAATCCTCCAACCAACCAGCAACAAAAATCCCATGTGCCTGAACTGCTCCAGAGTCTGCAAGGCCAGAATCGGCTTACACAGCCACCTGAAAGCATGTTGCCTGGACCCAATCTCTTCCCAATGATCTTTGCAAGCGAAGAAACAGCCACCACCACCATATCTAGTCAGTGGTTGTAATATCTGATCAAACATAAGAGAAGGGGTGTTTTGTGGTGGTTGTGAGATGTACCGCACATTGTGGATGGCAGTGAACTAGTTAATGAGTTCTATGTAATAAATCTGATAGTTTCATCAACAACAAAAATATAGAGAATGCCTACTTCAGATGATTTGGCTTCACCTCTCTGATACATTGTGGACATACTTGTGTGTCCTGTATAGCCTTGAAGAATTATATATATGAATAAATATTATTGATGCAATTTTACGTCCTGTGAAATAGTCTACATATTAACTCATTCAGTCCCAGTCATTTCAAGACATTTGTCTTAGTTTCACACCCCAAAACCAACCATTTCACCCCAGACTACATCAGTGTCATTAAATATTACTCAATCACCATGTAGATCTAACTTGACTCAAATAACAATCAAAATATATGGTATATTTGATACACATTCACATGACCATTTCACTTGGTTCATAAAATGATACCAGACAGTTAATTCCATGACCCCTCTCCTGGAAATTGGTTGGGAATAAAAATCATGTAACATTTGTGCACAGATATACTAGTACATGTACAAGAGACCTAGTGCACGGGGAGAACTTCCAGTCCAATTTGAACAGCGCAGAGGCAGAGACAGGGACCTGACTGCACTTTAGAAGGAAGCACATATAGCCAAAAAACACCAAAAATACAGGGTGGGGAGGAAATTTATGACTAAAATTCTTCGATATCAGTGGCAGACTCAAAACATTTAGAGCCTATTCAACCTAAATGCCCTCCGAATAATAAAAGTAGTGTTTTTAATTAAATTGGGAAAATAAATAGATAAATACTAACAGTTGATACGAAAAGGAGACTAAAGGAAGGCCTTCTGAAATTTGCTACACATTATGCTTGATGGAAATCAGTGAGTCAGTCGGAAGTGGGTAATTTAAAACAAAAGAGATAAAGAAGAAATACAAGAAAGTCAACTTACTTGAGTGGTAAATGTGTCAGAAGAAAATAAATGCAGTGCTCCTGTAAAAAACATGTACAAAGGAAGAAATCAAGATGAACCTAAATATTGTTCAACATTAACAAACAAGATCCCATTTATTTTTGGTGTTAGTGTGGTAGATTGTAAATGCTTGCGAACACACTCATATAACTTGGAATGGACACTTTAATAGCGCAAGAGATGGCGAAGGATTTTAGGTTGTCATAATAGGACATATTGTTGTTTGAAGTTTTAGTTTATTTGCTTTCATTTCATGTTCAGTCTGTGGTAGAGTCTCTAGATCGAAGTTCCATTGTAACATATCAGCCTGAAGAATAATATGGATCTGCTTTAGCTTTTCAAGCAAACTTTTTTTTTTTTGTCAATCCTCGTCACCTTTTTCTTGAATTTTTTTTTTCTTTTGTTGCGAAAAAGAACCGCTCTCTTTTGTGGCTGTCAGTTCACTCGGTATGCTCGAGATGCTCGAGAGATGGGCATAAACAGATCAAGCAAGGTGAGAAAAAGAATCCTGTGCATTTGTGATAATTTGCCAATAGAAAATGAAAGAGAAACAAGACAAACTTGGGAACCAAGACAGCTGATCATGGGATGTGATGCATTCCCCATTCTGACCAAGATATCTCGATCAGGGGATTGAATGAGTTAATTCCGGATTGTCATAGATATGTATATGTAATTGAGCCTCACAGAGCTGTACTGATGCTGTTAACTTAATAAGCATTGATAAACAATGAACATCGCGCCCCTTGCGATTTTCGAATTGCATGTCCTCTTATAGCCAAACACAGCACAGGGTGTGATTGTGAGCTGCACACTGGATAACTAATGTACTTTCACTTTATAACTGTCCTTGTTTTATTTCATTTCAACTAGTGGTTACTGCAATATGAATTTTTATTGGACATGTACTGTTTGTTGTTCTCTCAAGGCACTTGTATTTCTTATTCAGAATTAATGTACCTTTATTGTGTTGAGTAAGGTAGTAAAGTTAACTCAGATGTGTGACATATTGATTTTATTTCCAGATGTGTTATGCATTACAAGATACACAGAATTTTATTAAACAAGAAGCAGTAGTTGTTTTTCTAAAGTTTGAAAAAAAAAAAAAAAAAAAGAGAAAAGAAACATCCAATGTGCAGGGTCCAGATTCAGGGCATACACCAAGTTGTGTCAAAACTAGAATCATACACAATAAGAATCAGTGATTGTTTCTAGCAATTTATTTATGATTAAGCTTTATATAGAATGCCAGTTTTGCAATGAATTTGATTTCTTGCACCACCACATTGTGTACTATTGGCATAATTTTCATTTTCTTTAGTGAATGTAGGGATTATGCTTTGAACACAACAAATTAACCAGGATTCTTTAACAAACATGAAATAGCTTATTTCTCCTGCCATAAAAGTTTTTTTAAGAAAAAAAAAACAATATGTCAAAACAAAATGAAACAAAAAAAAAAAAAAAAGAAAAGAAAAGATTTCCCATTACTTGATATTCTGAAAAATAATAATTTTTCTTCATTTTCCATATGTATGATGAGGGTGATAATAAAACCATAGTGGGCAAATGGATAAACAGAGAAAAATTGGTTTCCAAGTCTGGAGAAAACAGATATGATGATGAAATAAATTAGGAATGTATTCTTTTCATTCACCTCTGCTGGGTTCAAATGGTGTTATGGATTTTCAGTGAATATAGATGCAATTGTGGTTTGTTGTGCTGAAGAATTCTTAATTCATGGTACCATTTTTTTTTAATCTTTGTTTACAGGAGTATGAGAACTGTATGATGTGCAATGGCTTTTATGGTAAAAATTTTGGTCAGCCAGTATGCAGCACATGCCATCTTTTCCTGTTTTCTGTTGATATGAAGGAGGATGGAGAGGAGGGTGATAATAGAGTGTACAATGAGGTAAAATATGAATTGTTCTTTTTTTTTTTGTAAAGATTAAACAGTTCATCTTTGACTAAAATATGTTAATTGTTTCCTTGATCTGGAACCATCTAGAACATTTAGTCATACAGCTGTACATAGAATGAAGCAGTCCTTAAAAAGTTTAAACTGTTTTATTGGTTAAGAACTGGCACAGTTGATAAACAATTCAATGTTTCTGAAAAGATTCTAGTGATCATGTGGACTTTGTGTAGAAGAAAATGAGTTCAAATATGCATTGATAACAAAAGCTAAAGTAGAAAAAGATATGAGGGCTATGTACTTGTCTCTGCCCATATGTATTTCTAACCATTTGGCATGAAGTTCTCAGACCAGACATAAAGACACTAAACACTTTGAATTTCAAATTAAAATAAAAGAGGTTGTAAACTAGGTCATTTTTAGGTATGATTCATGTTTAGCTGGAACTTTCATGGAAATAATGGAAATGGATTAAGTTGAGAAATCAAAATTAGAATTGTATATTTGATCTGCTGAAAAAAGTGTCAGTTGTGAGATAGATTGATCTTTATTGCACAAAACACATATTATGTTGAAGAAGCTTAGCGCTTAGTGATATAAAGCAGAGGAAGATGAAATATATTTTGTTGAATTTGTCTTTGGTAAACTTTTAGAAAGTAGATTCAGATGATTCAGGCACAGAGGAACCTGGTGTAGAGACTGACTTCTATGCCAGCAGAGACATTCAGGACAGGGAGGTGAGCTCTTTACCTGCAAAAATATCATTTTCATCATCTGAAATGTTGTTTTTATTATCTGACTCATCATAAATTTTTTATAAAATTGCAGGTATGATTTTCTGTACTTCATGTTAGCAGTAATTTTATGCTTTATTTGAAAATTGTTTTGAGCACTATATACTTGTATATTTTTATTCTGCTTTGTTCCCTTGGTTATGGCCCTTATATTTTAGTTTTGCTTATTATGCTTTATTATGGCCCTACTGCTTTTTAAATCCCCTTTTTGTTTGTGTTTGAAGGATCTTCACATGAGCTTATCATGTTGTTATTTCACTCTAGCGTTCCGTTCTAATTTTTTTTTTTTTTACCATTCGTGATGAAAAGTACTTATTTTGCATATATGCAGAACGAGGAAAAGAAAATTAAGTTAAACATACACCGTACAAAAATGTTTGTTGACAATATCACAAGACTGAAACATATTAGAAGGTAAACATATTTGCCATATTTTTTACTTTTTTGTTTCAAGGTTTATCACCAAGACCGACGTCCTGCAAGGCACAAAGCTGATAGATTATCTGAGAGGATAACTGCCTTGACAGTTCCTCGAGAACAGGATCGTGTATCACAAGGGCTCATTGAATCACTGCCACCCGAAGGTGAGAACTAAATAAAACAAATGTTTCTCTGTGGCCATTTCTTCAAGTCGAGAGACCAAATTTTGAAGTGTGTGCTCCTACTTGTGGAGATTTGTGATGCATTTACAAGAGCACAATATTTTGAATGAAAAATGAAAAAATGTAAAAATAAATCTTTCTAAGTAGTGCCTGGTCTTAGTTAGGGCAGAAGATAATTCTGAATTGGAATCAGGATGACTTAGATGTGGTGCTTGTATCTTGAATCCCAATCATAATATGTAGATTCATGATAAATATCATTTATTATAATTACAGTCGACCACACCTGAGTCGAATCCTCATGAGTCGACTTTCAAATGAGTTGATCTTTTTTCTTGGAATGGATTCCGTCGCTTCTTTGTTTTACTAAAAATCATACTGATGAATCGAAGTCGACTCATCCGTATTCACTAATGAGTCGATCTTTTTCTCCTGTCCCCATCCTTATAAGATCAAAGGAAAAAGCAATGCTTGAGTCAGTGTAACTTATCTCAGCTTGCGCGGCACTTCATCTCAACACATTTATACTCCTCCCATCACGTGACAGCACGACTATAGGTTATTACCTTGAATTGTCAAACTGATTCACTAGACGGGACTAAACCCTCCCTCTGACTAGGTGATCAGAGGATGACTGGCCATTGCCTCCTCCTTCATTTCACACCTCATCCACGCTCTTCCCCGTCTAGCACGGATGTTTCGTACTCACACCACACTCCCCCTCCCCGCTGCGAAAGTGTCATGCAAATGGGGTAGGAAACATAGTATCAGCAAGTGTCTTTGATGTGGGGAATTCTCCGGCCACATCGCGATTCACACATGGATGCTACCCCGAGAAAACCCCAGGGAATCAGCCATTGTTCTTCTCATCGCAGGGTACTTGCTCGCGGGACTAGAGGATGGCAAGTAGTTGTAAACCCCCCCCCCCCAACTCTCTTATTTTTACTCGCGATTTGGCCGATTAGACCTAGACACTTTTTCACTACGCTGTTGCGGTCAAAACAAGAACAGTGAGGTACTGCACCCTCCCCGCCCCGCTCGCAGATAGAGTCTTCGCATGTAATGTTTATCATCTTGAAAAAAGTCTAGTATAGGGATAATACATGCTGGCCTACAATGTTTCATAACATGAAGGGGTGGGAGGAGTGTTGGAGGGTGACGAAGCTGCGTGCGGCGATTGTGTTGAGTTGAAAATGAATGTTCAGGAGGCAGGGTTGGGAGTGGTGGACATCGTCAGTTTACATGACAGTGAAATTTAAACGGCCGACGACAACAGGCGTCGATAATAATACATGTGTTACATTAAATTCAACCAAGAGCTTGGTTGATCTCACTGAAAAGGAATGGAAGAGATCAAATTTGATGCTCAGTGAAAGAATGCATAAGGGAAACTAACCATTATATTTATAATGCCTGACAACATGTCATTCCAAATAAGTATTGCCTATTTGTAGTTTTGTAGTCCTTAGTGACATATGGATGAGTTGAACTACGGATGAGTCGATCCTATTTTTCCTCCCCTACCAGCATCGACTCATCCGTATTCCACTGTATTATTAAACATTTCTTTTACTGAACAGTGCCATGTTTCTTTGGACACTGTATTATGTTTAAATTTTAATGTCCTTCAAATACTGTGAATTTTTTTTTTAATTTCCAGTTTGTTTATAGAGGTAAATGTTTGAATATTCAAAATCTTTCTTGAATCTGTCATTCTTGGATAATTCTTTCATATATTCCATCTCATAGTACTATTACTTGTGTTCAAAAACTTGGATGACATCTCACTGTGGGTGGCTGGCAATGTGTGCACCCGATGGCGGCAGATCTTGGATGGAGAAATCTCACAGTCACAGTGGAAACATTTCATACAGCTGCGCTGGCCTTTGTTTCAACCACAATATAAAGTCAGCTGTTGGAAGAAAATCTACACTGCACTGTAAGCTTCATTTACCTTAACTTCTCACGGGCCAGTGTTCTATGCAACTGAATGTGAAAAGAAATCTTGAATGGAATTCTTATAAAAACTGAATGTAAAAGTTCAAAGTGTGTGCCATGTTTATAAGCATGAATGTATCTGTTTCTGTGTGAAGCTGTTAAATTTGCTTAGCTTCAAGTTAGCTTTCAAAAGTCATAGAACAGTTTTATATTTCTAACAATCATGTGATGATAACTGGGATTACCCTCCCTAAGCAATGGAACAAATGCTTTACAATATACAATATTAGTCCAGCAGAAAGATGATCTCTTTGGCTGTATTTTTATGGTATTGACATTAAAGTGTTTGAAACTAGCTGCAGGTATTGGTATCTAAATCATGTTTGTGCAATACTGTGCTTCTGAAGTGTCATTACATATTGTCTTCTCTTGCCAGTTCCCTTCAGTTCAGTTATCATCAAACATAGTTTACTTTTTGCAAAATTTTTGGGTGTCTGTTTGTTTCTCCCCAGCTTGTTGAGTTCCCCCTGCAGGTATTGCCTGGAAAGCATGATGCTGCAGGTAATATACCTTTGTTTTTGTTACCTTCAGTTGATCAAATAAAAAAAAAAGCCCATCATATTGGATTGCTACTACTTTCCACATGCTTCTGTATGAAAATTATTCAATTTACTAAATGGTAATAAAATAAAGCAGATGATTGAAAAATTTTTGTACTCAGTTTGCAGTTGTTTGAAATAAGAATTTATAATTTGAGAAAATAAATGAGGCTTGCTCTGAAAAGCTGGTTTTTGTAATACAGTGGTCTCCGCCTAGGAACCCGCCGCCTCAGAGCCCTGTCCACCTAAGAGTCCACCTCTGCTGCGAATGGAATTTTTTCTCTATAATTTACTCCTCTAAGAACCCGCTCCCAAATAAAAAAATCCGCCTAAGAGCCTGATGTCAGGCCAAGATTTTCTAAAACTTATGATATAATTTCACATCAGATTGTCCACTTGCATGAAATGCATAGTGCTAGATGTGTAGTGAAATGAGGACGGGGCTGGAGGGAACAAGCAGACAAAGGAGTGGACGTGATGGTTGATGATGTTTGACTGCATAATCAGGCCACATTTTGGACTAACCCATAAGCGTTTCTTTCTTTGACAACACATGGAACAGCTCTGTGTATAAGGAGGAATAAGTTAGTTTAGCCTCCTGACTGGCCAGTTGTTTCCCTATTTCGGTCAGCTGGCTGATTTTATACATTTGAGTCACTTATGCGATTATTTGTAGGGTGACATTGCAATATCGTGTTTTCATTCACCAATGATACCATTGTGTGAAAACTCACTTGACATTTAAATCCTGGGCAATATTGATGAAATTATACCCGTAGAAAAGTCACAAATTGTTACAGTGTAACTCGGATAGAATGAGGTTGTTGGGACTGACTGGTTATTCTCGTTGGATCTGAGGTGTTGTTGAATGCGAGGGGAGCACTCATATTGGTTTTTTTAATACTACAGTTGTCTCCCTTGTCATCCAGTCTGTCAAATGTGCGATGTAGATCGCTACAAAAATGTTAGATTGGTTTTTTTTCGTTTCTTTTTTCTCTTTTTTTTTTCCCCATGTTGTTGTTGTTGTTGAGGGTGTAGTCAATCTTTAATGTGTAGAAAGAATGAGTTTCTTGGTTTTTTATATTTTTTAGTGTGTGTGTGAAAATGTAAATGTATCGGTACTGAATACATATAGAACATTTGCGTTGTCTGCAGTAGATTCTGGTGATGCGTTTTGCTTCACAAAACCAGCATGTTGGAAATATTTGATGACAGTACTGTCGCCAACGTCATTCCACGATGCTGCTGCCATAGTGAGCGCATCAAGAAGCGACATCTTGAAGTGTGAACTGGTGCATCCTGTTTCATCATACGATCGAATGAAGCGTCGAAGCACACGTTTTCGATAGAATGTCTTGAAGGTTTTAATAATGCCTTGATCACAAGGTTGCAAGCATGATATGGTGTTGGATGGTAAAAAAAACATCTGGATGGCCCGCAGATTAGTGAGCTTTGGATGAGTGCTGCAATTGTCAGCCTTGAAGTACAAACTGGCGATCCAGTTTTGTATCCATTCTTCAAACAGTTGGCTTGTCATCCATGCTTTCTTGTTAAATCTGTACGTGGTAGGTAGTGTGTGAACATTTTTGAAGCATCGAGGTTTTTCATGTTTCCCAGTTGTTAGCAGGGGTAGTTTCTCGCCAGTCATTGTGGCTACACAGAGGCATGATGAACGAAAGGCAAAAAAACTACACACTCGACTTAGTGTGTAGTTCTTGATGACGAAAGGCACACTGGACTGACCCACTATTGTGTGTGTGTGTGTGGGGGGGGGGGGTGATGAACCAGGCCTACAATGAACAGACCTCACCATTGTGCCTGCGAGTGAC
>JBCEWB010676225.1:0-17387 GCA_039654565.1 Peronia peronii | reverse complement strand
CCCCCCCCCCCCCCCCCCCCCCCCCCCCCCCCCCCCCCCCCCCCCCCCCCCCCCCCCCCCCCCCCCCCCCCCTGACCTGAATACTTGTGTCTGAGAGATACCAAAAATACTATCTGAATATATCGTCATTCTCTTTAATGAGAGACGTATATTCTATCCAGAAGTAGCTTGTCATTTATCACTGTTTAACCATTCTCGTCTTCCCAGTCCCTGCTTACGAAGCCCAGCACAGAGTTCTGCCCTCGCTATGGGCCTATCCCGAGGACCTGGTGTCGGAAGTAGTGGCCCCAGACCAGGCCGGGGGAGGGGCGGAGGACGAAAAGATCATTGACCTGTCCCAGGATCCTCCGCAGTACGAGGCTGACCAGGAGTATCTGGCCAAGATCAAGCAAGAACTGGGCATCAAGGTCTGTGTTTGTCACATATCTGTAGTACATAGTGTATGAAATATGTGGGAAAAACAACAACAAAACGATAATGTAGAAGCAGGTCAAACTAATTTAAACGACTCATTCTGATTCCGCACATGACAAAAGCTTGACCATGTCATGGTAGCTAAACTCGGATTGTAAATAATGGCGCAATATATATGTGTGTGTGTGTGTGGGGGGGGGGGTGTCTTTTCAATAAAATTAAAATGCATAGAAAGTGTCTTTATCTTTCTTCTTGCCTACTTATTATTTATATCCCATAAGTGTTAATTGCTTCCAACACTATGTTCTCCAACATATAAAGAAAGGAACTGGGTGCCTCTCACCACGTGCCAGGTCACACTGTTGAAACAACCAAAAGTAGAGGGTTCATTATCACCGTGTGAGATTCAGAAGGCTCAGTAGCAGCTGAGATATGTTAGTACAAAGGGGTCAAAGCGCCAAACCTGATCAAACTAAGATAATCGATATATTTGCAGGCAGCCTCTTATGATACATGTTTTTCCCAAATTCTTAAAATCTGTAAGTTAGTGATACTTAGCTTGCAAAGGGCGAACAAATTCAGTGTTTGAAATTTTCTTAACCTCATCATAACGTGAATATGTCT
The DNA here is from genome assembly GCA_039654565.1 of Peronia peronii. Taxonomy (NCBI): domain Eukaryota; kingdom Metazoa; phylum Mollusca; class Gastropoda; order Systellommatophora; family Onchidiidae; genus Peronia; species Peronia peronii. The sequence continues at coordinate 16,349 of JBCEWB010676225.1, read as the reverse complement.
CTGGTAGAATATTCAATATGCCTGGCTTTCGTGATAAATTACAAAGTTTGTAGTGTGTGTAGTATTGCAGAATTAGTGGATAGATTCTGTGATAAGATTTTATGTGATCTAGCCTCATGTTTTTAAAGTGTTAAATAAAAAAAAAAAAACGACAAATGAAATCATACGTTTCACTTTATGATGTCTGACAACTCATATTAATTTGACAGAAGTCGAAAAAATATGTCACTGTCTGAAAGATTCGTGTAAAAATTATGCAAAATGACAATTATTAATGCTTTGTTTTTAATTTTAGAGGACAGTAAAATGAAAAATCTGATTTTATATGCATTTGTATGTTAGTACCAGATTTCCGTTTAGCAAAGATATCTTTTATAATTTCAGGCGGACGTGCAAATTGAGACCCCACCAACCATGACTGAGCCTCCAGACCTGTCAGACATTATAGCTTTGTCTCCCCCTGGCAAATTGACCAATGGTCAGTCGTTTGAGGAGGGAGTCACATCCTTTGGCAGGACAGCCAACGGTGGGGAAGACTCCATGTCCTTGAACAGCTCCTCTTCCTCTCAAGGAACGTCATCCTTCAGGACCGTAATCGCTGCCTCCTCCCTGTCCACCCACTCGGGATCTAGTACAGATCTGACCACTACGGGTACTCGCCAGAACCACACATCTTCTTCCCCAGTCACCTTGGTCACTTTCCAGGCCAGTCCTCAAGGTCGGAGAAGCCACCCGGTCTTGATAGCTCAGTCAGAGACATCGGCGTCTGTTAGACATTCAGGGGCGGAGGTCTCTCTTCGCAACAGAACGCCGCCGCCCGCTACTCCGTCGCTCCCGTCGGCTGCAGCGTCAGCGGTGGCCAACGCTAGTCTGAGCACTAACGACTCCGGGTTTGAGCAGCATAAGAGTGACCGGTCGCTCTCTGACCACAGCAGCACAAGCAGCTTGTCCGGCAGCCAGGAGGCCAGTGAGCGGCAGGCGCTGCTGGGAGACCGGCAGAAGCGCGGGCAGCCTGCGTCTCCGCTCCGGCGGACAGTGGCAGGCGCTAAGATGAACGGCGCGATGGAGATCGAGAGCGATGATGCTGACAGTGTGGGAACCCCTGGTGGCAGCCCGGCCAAACGGAGACAACTCAGTAGAAACTCATCTGTGGAATCAGGTAGGTCTGTGAGTATGGATGAGGGGACCTTATATTCCTAGATGTACGCTTGTAAGCATTCACGTATTCCCACATCAATTTACTGGGTTTATTAAATAGAATAGATATGAAATGACGGATAAATATTAAAATTTGAATTTATCAAAATTGAATGAAATACACGCTGCATTTTAGAATCAGTTAAATTTTAAATTGAATACTGCTTAATTTTATGTATTGTTTTATCAGATTTTACACAAATAAACAAACAGACAAATGAACACGTACCGTAAATCCTTATTTTAACTTACTTTAAGGATACCAGGACAAAACTTTATCCCCATTTTCTGTCATCAATTATTTGGATATGAGGACAGGGAAATATCAGTGTTAGTTTTATCATTTTGTTGTCGCAAGAAAGCACATACATCAAAATTTCACCGAATTCTAGATGTATTTATTTATTTATTTATTTATTTTATTGCTGTTTTTTTTTTATTTTCAGATAAAAGGAACATTGAAATTTAAAACTGTACAATGCATTATTCCAATTCTTCCAATTAAATAGAAAGTACGTTTACTTAATAATTTTCTCACTGAACATATTCGAAAATTTCCTTTGCTTTTAGTATATCCGCAATATTTTTTACACTTTGCTGCATAGAGCCACATTGTGTCGTAGATGACTGGAATGGATTTTACTCCATTAATCCTTACGAAGAGCAAAACAGGCTCAAACATATGGCCCTCCCGAAGATTATATTTATATTTTAACAAATTGTATACTAGTCATGCTGTTTTTCTTGTGTCCCAGCCTTACACAGCTTCGGTCTTCATAGTCCCGATATGGTGCCGGGGGCCGACCTTGACTTCCATAACTTGGAGGACAATGTGAAGGTCGGACAGGACGGCACAGTAGAGGTCTTCAACGCTGTATACACCACTCAGAACTACTCGGGCCAAAGGTTATACTATGACCCGGATATTATTGGTAAGAGCTGATTTCATTGTTAGTGTGGATGTGGAATGGCTTTTTCTTAGGCCGTATGGGGCGGAATAGACATGAAATATGTCCTTGGTAGTCATGTCTGTATATTTAGACAAGCACAAAATAGAGAACTGTATGTGTAGCCATGGGGAAATTCGTTAAAGAGTGAGTATTTGCACATGGATAATATTGATTATGTATAGATGTGATTTTTTCGCAATATATTTATTTTAAAATTTGTTGGCAATACAATAGACTTACTTTTATGGGTTGGGGTGGGGAAAGGGAAAAACTTATATCATAAGTTTTGTGAAAAGATCGTCTGAACTATTCTATGTGCAGACTTTTCAACCTGCCTTGCTAGCTTCTCTAAAAATTATTTCCAAATTTTCTTCGATTTTTTTTTCACATATTTGTCAAGTTCAATTTAGATCATAAGGGCAGGTGATTATGCTATGAAGTTCATGTTTTCAACTTGCCAATCTTTCTCTTAAACTAAACGATAATCCTTTTCATAAACCGACAGATATCCTCAAGGCTGCACTTAAAAGATTATATATTTACGGGTTTGATCTCTGAAATATGGATTTGCTTTACCGCGTAGGACTGGTTTTAGAAATGAGAATCTCTATTGTCAGTTTATCATGTATACAAAAGAACTTATAAAACTCTCAGAATGCCTAACAGTTTAAGAATATGATCAAGATTTCCACGAAAACAAAAAAGTAGTCCAGGAACCTCTAGAAATCCGTGCATCTTTTTTAAATTATCCGTGTGCTTTTCCCCCGTCTAACCATTATGTTGATATGAGGTGTTTTAAACATATTGCATATTCTGTGGTTGTATTTGGTGAAACAACCGGGAATATTTGTAGTACTGGCTTTAATCTAACTGGATATGCCATCATTATCATTTAACTGCTATCACTTATGTATTGTACTAACATCATAGACAAACACCTTATTATATTTCAGGCATAATTTGACCTCTTCAAGTTGATAATTTGAGGCTTTCGTGAATTGAATTATATGTGGAAAAAGCAGTTATTTTGATGAAAGTATAATAATAACACATCAGTGATACGGCTGTTTCAGCATGAAGGCTTCAAATGAGTTTGAATCACAGACTCCGTTTTAAATCTAATTTTAGCAAATTGTAATAAACGAAGTCATGGCATTGTTAGTTTTTATTATGTGAAGATATTTTAAAATTTATCGTAAGTCACAAAGATCATCAGGATCGTTATTTACCAGTCCATTTACTTCCCTTTTGCCAGACTACAAAGGATGTTGAACAAGCACAGTGAAGGGGGGAAAAAATCACTTTACGCTCTTCGCTTGAAATGTACATCACGACAAATTCGTAGTTTAAGAAAACAATTTTATCTTTAAAAAAAAATATGTGTGTGTGTTGTGTGTGATCAAGTTCTCATATGAGAGGAATATATATTTTTTTGTCCTATTCACACTGCTTATTCTACTCACGTTGTGTCTGGCAGAAGAAAGCAATTGTAATAGGACTGGTCCTAAACAATCACCATTTGGACAAGTGACCTGAAATGTTTTACTCATATAGTCTCAGCCTTGACTAACCAATGTTTTTTGATAGTTTAAATGTTGGCCTTAATAAACGTGATGATCATGAATTAATATCATTTATATTGGATGAGAATACCTGGAGAAATGGCACTTCAGCTTGGCCTTAAGGCACTTATTATAGTCCTAGGTATGGGACAAGCTGTAATGATTAAAATGGAAGAAAAAAGTCCTCGGATTTAAAAGTTTGCCCTTCTTAACATACAATATATATCTATTACACGGATATCGTATAGCTTACTTACATATTATCATACTCTCTGACGAGTGTGGGTATCTCCTCGACTGACTCTGTGTGTGTGTTGGTGTGTGTGGTGTGACCTAGATCTGTGTCCTTCCCGTGCAGACCTAACCAACTTCCCGCCGCCAGAGACGCCAGACGATGACTCCATGCTGGACTTCACGGCCCTGTCTAACTTTCCTCCGCCTGTCTTCTCCTCTAACTCCTCACTGGCCAGCTTGACCAGGACTGACCCAGGTAAACTATCCTTACCCTCTTTCTGTTTTCATTACTGATGGGCGAAGCTCGAGCCGATCATAAACCTAAAAAAAAAAGGTGGGGAGGAGGGAGGAGGAGACTTTTCAAAGAGCGGTTTCCTGTCATTCAAACTGTTGCATAGAGTGGAAAACAGAGACAACTCATGCATCCTGAATTTTTATCATGAATGATGTTTAGTCATAGTGGATATTATATTTGTTACTTTGCTATATAAGTTTGAAAATGGCATGGCCTCTAGATGTGTAACCTCGCCCCAGAACCCTTCCTTCGCCCATGAAAAAGGAAAGCAACAAGACACAGGGGAAAAAAACACACTGACTCTTGTGACCAGGTTTTCCTTTTCGACCAATCAATTTGCATCGTTTGATTTAATTTGGGACATTGGATTAGATCCTGTAAATTCTATACTCTAGAAAGTAGAAGTTCCACATCAGGCCAAGTGGTTATGGTAAGGGTTAGATTTAGATTAGGAGTGCGTTTAGATTTAAGGTAAGAGTTAAGGTATGCAGTTTATTCCAGTACCCTCGGCCATTTAATAACAATATTAAGACCACCCGGAACTATTCTGAACACTTGCTTGCAACAGTCTCGTCAATAACAATAATAGTAATAATAATAATAATAATTATTATTATTATTGTTGTTATTATTATTATTATTATTATTATTATTATTATTATTATTATTATTATAACAACTCTTGAGAAATCGATTTCGGCCAAGAATAAAAAAAAAAAAAAACGTCGTTTCTTTGAAACATCGCTCTTGCAGCATTCTCCGGGTCTATCGATCCTGGGTACAGGCGTGGGACCCAGCTCGAAATCAAATATTATTGGTGGGTTGGGCCTTTTTCTTTTTGTACATCATGGAGGCACACTCAAAATCTTGATGCCAAGGAAGATTGAATGCCCTGAGTGACAAATCCCGAAAGAAATTTTGTTAACCTTAGCAGAGAATGACTAAGTTTGACATAAGATACATTTGTAATGGCCTGAGTGTCCAGTGAACTCGGATGAAAACTGAGACAGCTGATTTCGTAAAGTTTGCCTCCCTTTTGAACTTTAGAAGTGACTGTATTCTATCAGCAAAACAAGTTCACTGTTAAATTGTGTTTATGGCTTTGAAGTGTCACTAACTGCCAGGATTTTCTTGGATCTTCGAAAGTTATGAAAGATCATCAGTTGTCTGCTACACTGGTTCGAGTCTCGGCCTCTGTGAATTTCCTGGAAGGCAACTAAGGAGTTTGGAAAGATCGAGCTTTGCCCATCTCAGTCATCAACCACCTCTGTCCCTTCCCCCACAGCTTCTATTCCCTCCCTATATCTCTCTATTGCTGTATAAAACATCATCTTCCTCTTTCTTCCGAGCCATGAGTTCGAAGATTTTCTAATCCTCCTCTTCTTATATATATCAGCGGATCGAAAACTACATGACAGGAGAAAAATACAAAGTTTATATACAATCATATTTATCCTGTGAACTAAAGTAAGTATAACACTGTTTGTGCTTTACGTCACAAGTAATAAATGTAGTGGGGCAAATAAGGCAAAAAAAAAAAATATTGTTGTACTTTCCTTATAACTGTGATCGCAGATTACACCCCTTTTAATATTTCCTAAACAAGAGAACGCTATACGCTCCATTCTATGCTTTTGTGTGCACTTTAGAATCCTTAAAGTATTTTTTTATTTCTGATTTAATATCTGTTTTGGTATCTCCAGATTAATAACACCTGTCACTTAAAACAATAAAGTTGTGACCATACAAAAATAGATTTCATAATTTCTCATAATTGTTCTCTCTCTATCTTATAAAAACTATTGAATTGCTCCCCGATGTTTCTATTTAATTCAAGAATTATCTGTCACATCTTAATGACTGCAGCAAATCTTTAAATTATTGGTAATTCATTATTTCTCAACACATTTCGTGTAATATGTCCCTGAATAGTTTGGCATCGATAAGTAATGTCTTATCATCTCAGCACTGCAAAACTAGTTGCAATTCATCAATAAGCCCATTGGATCATCTTGCCGTCACGTCTGCACAGCATGTGTACACCTCAGCACATCAATATCTCAATACTAGCTGTCACGTCCATTGGCATTATGTTGTAAATTTCATCTATGTATTTGTTGCATTGCTCACTGTCATCCACAGTTCCTCATTGTTGCAATGATCAATGCCTGTTAACGGAAATAATAAAGAGTTAATTGAAGAAAATGTTATTCCTATCACACTGTTCACTACATGCAGAGCTCATTGGTAATCGCATTGGCCATCACCATTTGTAGCTCAGCACCACAAATAGTCATCATGCAGACTAATGCAGTACCTAAAATAATGTCTCGCACAGTATAATTAACAACCACTGCTATCTTCCCCTCTGCTCCACTCGCACGTCACAGACTGTACAGGACCCCCTGCCTTACCCCCGCGGTCAGCCAGCACCCCCAGCCGGCTAGAGCGGTCAGCCAGCACCGGAAATTGTCCAGACTTCCTCGATGACGACATCGACGCGCTCATTGCGCAGTTCACCATTCCTCCCCCTCCTTCCTCTTCCGACTCCGCCCTAGGGTCACAAGGGCCTGCCAATAACAGCTTGGCGGGGACCGTCCCTGGAGATTTCAGTTTGTCTTTCTCAGGTGATAATTCTATGAATAATATCGACGATGATTTGGCTCGCCTCATCATCCCCCCGCCCCCTACCAGTACCATCAACACTCCGCAGACAGAAGACATTCCAATGGTGCCGCCCCCCGGACGCCAAAGTTCCATGTCTACAAGAAACGGCGCCGACGGCGGCCATCAATCTGGGAAGAAAGTATCGAGACACAAACGCTCCTCCTCATTGGATGTAAACTCCTTGAAGGCAGCCAATGAGCAGTTCGATGCCAAATCACGCAGCTTGTCATTGGATGCTAATCAAAACAACATTCAGGATTCGGACCAGTCACCTTCACCTTCAGGCCTAGTTGGCGACGGGTCCACGGAATCTTTGGACGACATCAAAGGAAACTCTCCGGCGGCTGTGAGTCAGAAACTACACAGTCTATTGAAATCCTTGCCAAATATCGCACCAGAATTGACTCGTAGGAACCGCGAGAATGATTTGGTGAGGACGGGCTCTTTACGAATTCAGCGTAGTTCCTCACTAGACTTGAGTCCCAATCAACCTTCGGCGATTTCCAATACCACATCACATAATTCCACTGGTACAGCGCCGATTCCTTATTCCGTCCCTGTTTTTTCCTCTCTCCGACTGAAACCCTCCTCTCGAAGCCGGAGCTACGATCCAATAACATCTCCAGCATTTTTCAGCGGCCGGTCCAACTCCGAAATTCTAGCCAAATCTGCAGACCCATCGCCATCGGAAAAATCGGCATCCAACAAAGATCTGGACAAATCACCCTCACCAAGCGGCTCGGAAAGTTTGGCCACGCTCAAAGCTAAGCTTCGAGATTACCGAGACATGTTGCTGAATCGAAGCAAATCCAGTGCCTCCAAGAAATACGTTACGGGGGAAGACGCCAAGCAAAGCGGAGACAACCCCAAAAGTTCCTTAAAACGGTCCAATTCTTTTTCCAAACTCTTGTCCCAGTTCAACCGCCGAGGATCCAAATCGGACGAGGCTGCGGCACGAGTGTCCACAGATAGCAACTGGGAGCTGAAGGAAGCCAAGCCGACCTCACCCAGCGGAGATCTGATACCAGATACGGTCACGACGACGGGAGAGAAACGAGTGCCTGTAGTGAGAGACGCCCTGGGCCTCAATCGGCCCACCTTGAGGCCTGTCTCCAACACCATTCTCAACCAGGTAAGTAGCATACACTTATTTCTGTCTCTTTTATTTTTTCTTTCCTAGTATGATGGACATATAGTTGTAATATGTCTCTAATATCTGTATGCAAGATACTGTTGCTTATAATATATTTTATTGCTGACTGTTATTATTTATATTCAATGTAAAAATAGTGTAATCATATGGTTGGTCTTTGTTATACTTATATTCAAGTTATGATTGCGGTTAATACTGGGTCTGAAGAAATGTGCGATATCTTGCTTTTTAGGATACCAATCATCAGAAATCCGGCCTTTTGATCTTTCATTTGCAATTTTTGTTTTTTTCATCTACGACTTCACACAGTAGAAATTTCTATTTAAAGCAGGTTTTTTTTTTCATTTACAATGTCTAACTGAAATGCAGTGGTAATATTGGCTTCAATTTTTCAGATATTTACTTTCGTTTAATTGACAACTTTTTGCAATTTCTGAGTTGGGATTCTGTGCCATTGTGCTACAGTATGTTAGAAAGTTCTACACTTCTTTAGTCCTAATCAGTGCAAATAATGATGACGTCATATCACATGTTTTCAGCAAAATGTCTACCTCACCTACACCTATCCCATAATCAAGGGCAAGGTGGGGCATATGCCCTTGGATGTGGTCACCTCGGACATAGAAATCTATGTCTGCGAAGAAGAAGAGGTAGATTGTGAAACAATAAACACTACTTTTAGACTGTGTATAACAAACACTTTGGCTTTCAGCAAATATAATAAATGACACATTTTTTGTGTGTAATAGACATAGCAGTGTTTGCAGTTCAGTTTGCAGTGGTTTGTTTCAATAAGCACAGACATAGTTTTACTGGTGAGTTTATGAGTTATATTGTGTACCTTTTTTTTTCTCCTCCCTTGTCTATAACATGCTTTCCTTTCTGACCTACAGATTGATAAAGTTATATTCGTCTTTCATTCATTGGTTTTGTTCACATACCAAGTTGTAAAGCTGTTGATTTCATGATTGTTAATCCATTCAAAAATGTTAACAATTTATAAAACTGTTCAAAATATCCACGAGACAAGACAAAAAAGACAAGCAGTTACTCTGATCCATGAATATATCAGCATATTATTATATTTCTAAAAATGCTATCTTTCCACCATGAGTCCGTGCTTGCAAAATAATAGAGTTATTTCTGTGCCGCCTGGTGTGTCTGCTCTGTTTTTGTCAATTCCTGGCCATTAATATTACACTTAACCTTGTCTTACCTCGATGATTCATACGTTTTTTTTTCTTCTTACTATACAAGCCCCCTTACTCTTTCTGATCAGATTTCCTAGATGCTTGCACTTGAAATATGGGTTGTTGCTATTTCTTATTTCTTTGATTATTTATTTATTTATATATTCTTCTCATTTTGTTTTGTTTTTGTTTGTTTGCTTGTTGGTTTGTTTATGTGGTTATCTACATTCCAGGAAAATCAACATTCCTAATTTAATTTTATTATTTTTTCCTGACCAATTTTGTACATATCATCTTTTGAGGAATGAAAATCCGTAGCGTTTGAAATATGCTTGATAATTATTTGTGGTTCTTTCAGATAATCAAGTAACAGTATACAAGTTTGACGATGAAACCTTTTTCAAAAAATGTACATACATGTATTCCTCAGATTTTATGACGGACATTTAATTTGCTTTGCTTGTTCATTTGCATTTTTTCCCCCAGGACCGCCTTTCTGCAGTCCTGATATGAAGGTGGGCCATTTTGATCGCTGATTATACAAATAGCCCCAGACTCCACCTGATATTTTTATAATGTCTCTGGTATTTCTGCATATTATGTTGACCTTAATGTCAGTCTGTTCAGTCAATCTCTGCCATTTCCCCATTTGATTTGAAGAGCTCAAGTTTCAATTTCAATTTTCAGTCTGAGGAAGAAAACACTGAAAGTATTAAGCAAAACGGAGATGGTGAGGAGACCACCAGCAGCGACACAAAGACGGAAACACATGTAAATGGAGAAGATAATAAAAACGGAAAGAAAGAGGAGGAGGTGGAGAAGGAGGAGGAGGTAACCCTTTTCACTGCATTGCATGCTGAAGGGTGACGGAATATATCTAGACAGAGTCATTTCTCCTGACCCGTACTGGCATGTGGTCTGTGCATTAACGCTTGTATACCCGGCGTCTTTTGAGGATTGATGAGAACGGAAAATATCGCTGATCGAACTCCGTACTCCATCAATATCAATAAATATCACGCCTCTAGTGTTGCTTTTGGGATATGGGTATAAATTTACAAATCTACTATGAATGAGAAAGCAAGTATATTTCACACCATTTATGCTTGGGGTGATAGCTATCGTACCTGGATATGAGTACAAATTTTATTCAATTAATTTTTCAATTTACAGAACTAAAATAGTCAGTTTGTATCATCCTGGATAATTTGGTAAGGCTCTATACCTCCATCATTTTACTTCTGGGTTTTGTCGTAGATTAACTAATAGATGCACTAACTATGTTGACCATTTTCTTTTTCTTTGTTTACTTCATTACCTGAGTCAGTCCTCAGCATAGACCCTCCCATCCCCTATTGTATCTTACATGGACTCAATAACCATTCTCAGTCGCTGAGAGAGATTTAGGATCATTTGGGAAGACGGACATGCCTGCATGCCAACAGCTTCATCCACTAACTCACCTTTAAGTGTTTTTAACTTTGTTGCGAAAGATGATCTTTAATTCCACAGCGGTGCCTCTGTTTAGTTAATGTTCTAATTTCTATTTCAGAGGAGAAAGAACTGAAAATTTCATCGCAGACCTGATAATGATACACGTAGTTTGGTGGTCGTTGCCCTTTCTTTTGCATGTGTTTTGTTCCCCTCAAATGCAACAAAAGTCTCATTAATTTGGAGAACTACCATTGAATCTCTCAGTGGCGAGAATCATGAGCTTTTTCTCTTCCTGTTATAAGGAAAGTTAGATGTGGAGTAATTGTTTTATTAGATAATAAATTTTAAATGTCCTTGTGTGCATCCTGACTCTAGTGTGATTGTTTTTAAGCTGCAAAAGCAACTTTAGATTGCAGATTTTCCTGTGGCAATGAAATTACATTCTAGATGCTGGGCATGCCTGAAAACATGATGGTGAATCAACATACTGGGGCATTTTGACATAGCTACCTATCTATTAAGAAAGAAATCCCCCCCCCCCCCTCAATCATTATCCCCCGTCCACCTGACCTTTTTTTGTCCTAGAAACATTCACATATATAGAGAAAATCTACACAAACGTTCTAGAGGTTAGTGTGTTTGTTCAGTGTGTATGAGCGAGCTGTGCTCTAGAACTGTATACAATCGCTTTAGCTGCTTATCCACCCTAGCTGATAACGAACATTGCAAAGTTAAGACTGAGAATCAAACAATGAAAGTGCACTGAGCTCCACTGGTATTCAAGTTGAGGTGGATATTTATTCAACCCAATCTGCGAAATTTGGACCATTGTTCACTCAAATAGTATAATATGCTTTTAACAAGGTGTCAAGTTGAAAACCATGAGAGTAACTTTTGGAGAGCAGTAATAACTTTAAGGCGTCATGACATATTAGAAGCATGATATGAATCATACAATCATACAGAGCACTGCAGCTTCATTTGGCCAGGATATGAATACACATTATAGAACAAAGAACAAAGTTCTAATATTTATCTTCATTTCTGAGATGATTTCTTGTTTTAGCTTCTGCATGTCCATGGCACCCGTTATTTATTTACTAACATTTACTGGATTAGAATTTGAATGAACCAAATTTTTTGCACAGTTTCGTGTGCAGACTCTTTCTGGTTTTGTCCCCTTCTGTGAATGCGTCGATACACCAATATGTGTGTGCCTAGTGAGTAAAACGCAATGGTCATCTGGGAATTGAGTTATGCCAAAATGCCAACAGCTTCATTCAAATGAGATTCTGTGAGTCGTGTTTATTATGAGACTGTGTTACTATAATATTTACATGCACGTTAAAGGACAGAGTGAATGTTTTGCCCATTTTTCTTTTCTTAATTTCTGTTTCAGATAGGATTGTAGTCCAAAGTTCTCTTATTCTCTTATCTTAGGAGAGACACAAATTCATATGAGCACTTAGTTAACTCCCTCAGTTCATTCCTGAAGCAAAGAAACTTACTATCATTCATCTATCCCTCCCCCCCCCCCTTTTTTTCCCCTTTTTCACGTCACATGGCGTTCGTTAAAATGCACAAAATTGATCTTGTAATATCTTTTAAATGTCTGTGTGATTTACATTTTTCTTACACGTCAGATGATATTATGCTCAAAACGTTTATGTTAAATCCGTTATTTAAACAGATTGCAGATCACGCTATGCAAATACCATGGTAGTTGTCTTGTAGTGTGATTCAGAATGAAGTTTCCCCTTTCAAGTGCCATCACATGCAGTGATGGGAAAAAATTAAAGTATTCAAAGAGTATTATCCTGAGCAAAAATTGTCTTTCCAATTTATACTTTCCATGTTGACACTGAACCATAATTATCAACTCCAGAACAATATTTTTAACGAAAAAACGTATGGTTGCATTGCCCCCACAAAACAATTTTGACTTACACTGGATTCATTTTTCTTGAATATTGTTCGCTGTTAGAAGTCAACCTCCCCACGAACTGAGAGACCCTCTTAACTGTCATTTATATTAAGCTTGTCTTCAGAGTGCACTGCGTCATTCTTTTGTATGTATATGATATATAAAGGATACCACTGCTCTTGCTCTATGACTAAAGCAGTGAAATGTACGGGGTTGATATATCGTTTAATATATTGCCTACTCATGTTTTGTCTATTTTTCACAAGTATAGCTCATATTGCCTTTAATCACTTTGCTTTTGAATAACATGCCTCTCTCTCACCCTTTCACTTTTCAGTGACAGCCGTCCCGCCCGGCGGCCATCTTGTTCTCACTCGTGTAGCAAGGTATAATGGGAATGTTTTTCCATATTTAGTCTGCATTGCATGATGGGGCTTTCTTCGTGTCTGCCTGGCGGGATGCTGGGGAGCTTTCCAGTGTTTTTCTCTGTCTACTGCAGTGGCGGAACTATTCTGAGGATACCATGAAGCTTGAATATTTCTGTCGAACTTAATGAAGATTTATCATTTCATTCCACATTGCTAAAAGACAGAATGGGGATGATACAAAAAAATAACGTTCCGTTGAATGGACGCACAAATTACAGAACAGTCATACATCATATTATTTACAATACTTTCCCAAAATTCGTTTCTTCTCTCTCTTTCTGTCTCTCTCTGTTTCTCTTTCTCTCCTTTTTTTCTTTCTCTTTTCGCTCTGTCCTTACCTCTCGTTACTTTCAACAAGAATTCCTTGAAAAGTTTCTCGTGATTGTACAATATTATAGTCACTTTCATAACACAAAGTTAAAAGAAGTTAATGGATTATTATGACTGATTATGAGCAGGATCAGGGTCCTCATACTTTAGCTTCATGGGTTCCACAATATAGGTCCGCCACTGGTTCTGCTTGCTATGCCGGTATATGTAGAACAAGTTTCATCCTAGCGGTTTTTGGAGCTATCAGGAATGGGAATAATCCACTTATGTTTTTGTTGTTATTGACATTTTGTTTTTGTTTTTGTTTTCTTTGTTGATTGTTTGCAGCATGTTTACAACAACCCTCGCCTTCTACACTTGAATAATGGATGCCTTTGATAATCCATAAAGATAGTTTGTGGAAGAGAGAGAGAGAGAGAGTGAGATTTTTTAGAAAAAATAATAAGAACAGAAAAGAAAAAGAAACATGCCTTCTTGCGCCCCCCCTCCCCCCCCCCCAAACACACAAAAAAAAGAAAGAAAGAAAGAAAGAAAGAAAGAAAGAAAGAAAGAAAGAAAAACAAAACAAAACAAAAACGTAACGTCAAAGATATATATACTGTACATTCAACGTTTTTTTTTTCCTTCCACATATCCATCCTTTATTTTTCCTCGCATAGACCTTTTCACTCGCTGTACGTCCCTTTCCACTTCCCTTCCCCCTTTCCTTGTTTTCATCAATTACGATCAAGTGGCTCCTTTTCTCTGCACCATTCCTTCTATTCTCTCCCCCCCCCCCCCCCCCAGCCCCACTGTTCTTCTTCAAGCCATTCCTCTTTGCCACCCTATCGCCTGTAAATACGAGGGCTGTCCGGAAAATAATAAGAAAATTAACATAAAGTGAACATTTCTATTTGGATCTAACTGAAACTCACACAAGAATTACTGTCACTCTAGCTGCTTTTGAATGTAGTCTTCTTGGAGATCGGCACATGTTTGCCAGTTCTGAGCTAGAGAATAGATATCCTCCCTGAAGAAATTTGCGTCAAGCGACGAGAACCAATCTCGCATCTCTTCAGTGAGGTTGTTATCACAGTCAAATTTTGTTCTCCCAGATAACGTTTCAGGGGCCCAAACAGGTGATAGTCTGATGGAGCCATGTCGGGACTATGGAGTGGGTGTGGTAAAATTTCCCATCCGTAGTGATGGGAGGTTGAAAGACGTTTGTAGAACGTAACGTAGCGATGGGGCCGGTCTCATCAATTTGGCATTGTGGGGTGTTAGGTTGTTATGCCCTTGTTCAGAAGTCCTGGTCTCTTGCGATGCAGAGCTTCTCTCAATCGGTCAGGTATTTCACAATAACGAGCAGCATTAATGCATCAGGATATACTGGACTTTTGCTCATCGCCTTTCTATTATATATGGAAACAATTTCATTGTAGAATTCGATAGGATTTTTTCCTTTTGCATGCGAAAATCGCACATTCCCTGTCACCCCTACCTTTGACCATTCTGCAATAGGGGTATCCATGTTTAATTTAGCATAATGATAGAATGCGTTCATCACTGATGTTGATATTTGGCCACAAGAAAGTGCTTACATTTCCTACTACATACCGTTTATATATCTTAAAGATGTTGATTAGTCTGAAAGTTCTGGGTATTTTCTCATTAATTTCCGGACAGCCCCCGTAGTTGACAGGGAGCAGAAGGAAAGCCTGAGGTGTAGGTGTAATTAAACGTAGACAGCACGTGAAACTGGAATGTCGCTTTAAGTATGTTCTGATTCGTATCAGATCCCACCGATTTCTGATCGTTTCTCTCCTCCTTTTTTCTTTTATCTTCTCCCTCTTCCTTCCGTCCATCACTAACCCCCGTCCCATTCTCACCTTTTTCCATGTCCTTCAGCCGAAGCTGACCCCCCCCCCCCCCTCCTTTAAGCTCTTCTCCTTATCATGCCGTCATTGTATTTATTTGGCTTCTTCACTATGTGATACAAGAAAGTAATTATAGGATGCATATTTACGGTGCAATAGGACTTTGCACAATGAAAACGTCATTAATCCTATTTTGAACCTTTATATGATATTCAGGGAGTGTTCTCAGTTTGTACTACTGTAGATATCAAGAGCGATCTGGCCTGTGTGTGTGTGTGTGTGTGCATGTGTGTGCATGTGTGTGTGTGTGTGTGTGTGTGTTTTAATGTGTTATGATATTAAGGGAGTATTCTCAAGTGTTTAGATGTGAAGAGAAATCCAGGCCTTTTTTTTTTTTGTCTTTCGCTGTGTTTTCAACAGCGTATCATCATATTTTTTGCAAAGGCAGATAGATGACATAGCATTGCTGTATTAGGCCGTCATCTTTGTCAAGCGCAGCCATGTAGTTGAATTTAAATTAGGATAGTGCGATGATAAGAATATACCAATGATATCCGGATTTTGTTTTGTTTTGTTTTGTTTTTCCAAGTCATAAAAGAGGTTTCTTTACAAAACATCCGTAGCGAATACACAGATCTGAGGCAAAGCTGTGTGTAAAGACGATACAATACCTCCATAATGCCCACGAGATGTTTACATTAACGATGAAAAAAACAACAACAACAACATGAAAACCCACAAGATAGGATTACAATATAACAGAATGTCTGGATAAAGTATTTTGCATATTGTGTTAAAATGAAATGTTGTGCTGTGGGTGGTGTCATCTTTCTCGGTTTAAAAAAAAAAAAAAAGAAGCAGAAACTTATGCTGAACAGTAATATGTTTGCGCCGGTTTGCGCACATGGTGTGATTCATGTCTACCGTGGGAAACAGAATGCATGTATTGCAGTTTTGTGGATGGGATCAGTTCGGAGGTGCTTGGGAATAGGCATGCTATTTTAGATCGAGAGAGATAAGGGATAGGTCGACTGAGATACAGATTAGTAAAGCTCTGCCTATCTATCTATCTATCTATCTATCTATCTATCTATCTATCTATCTATCTATCTATCTATCTATCTATCTA
>JBCEWB010676115.1:0-17388 GCA_039654565.1 Peronia peronii | reverse complement strand
TGTACCGTCTTTTTACAGTACTGCAAGTCATTTGGATGGGCAGCTTTTCAAATGCAAATACCATGAGCCAGTCATTGAACAGGTCATCTTTTGACACTTCTAAGGTTAAAAACACATTATATTACACAATTTCCTTTCCTGTCTCCCTGATTTCTTTGATTGGATTTTTTATTATCCCTCTGACAAAGTGTATTTGAAATGATCCAGTCTGCTGACAGAATTAATAAAGACAACTTCAATGCCGATATATGCGTGATCAAAATGCGTTGTTTAAAGCCTGCAAATATCAAATCTCACGAGGTTATGTCCCCATCCTTATAAACAGGCCCGGTAACCGGATTCACTGAAGGCTGGCAATAAATGGTGATCTTAGAATTAAATTGTTCTAACTCAAACGATCTTTATATACCGATTTCATTCTGAGACGACGAAATTTCGGTGAGCGAAACTC
The DNA here is from genome assembly GCA_039654565.1 of Peronia peronii. Lineage (NCBI taxonomy): Eukaryota > Metazoa > Mollusca > Gastropoda > Systellommatophora > Onchidiidae > Peronia > Peronia peronii. Next base: position 16,937 of record JBCEWB010676115.1, on the reverse strand, counting down.
AGGCCGGATGACTCCTGTTGAACTTTACATGCACGATGCTCACAGATTTGGCGGTCTTTTTCTGATTTTGCCATTTTTGTAAACGTTTAATATTTTCTGCATAATTTTATTACGATGAGTGTTTTGACGTCATTGATTTTTGTTTTAATAATTACTGTCTCATTTTTGTCATTATGATTTATATGAATAAAATTGACAATTGGACCTCTTGTTACTGGTTTTGGCACGATGACATTTTAAATCTGGTCGATGTAGTCAGCCTTCAAAGACTACCGGGTGTTTGGCCTGTTACAAGAACGCCTAGGTCTCAGGCCATTTCAGACTGTCTGATCCATAGTCTTTTTTTTTTCATGCCGCTTGTTATAATTATTATTGTTATTGTTTTAACGACGACGACGACAACAATAACAGTTGTTCTGTTGTTATTATATTGCTATTGTGAGTTTTGTAGTTGTTGCCATTACTATAGTCATAGTTTAAATCTTGACTCTATATAAGTATAATGGCATTATGAGAGAGAAGTGTGTGTGTGTGTGTTGGGGAGGGGGGGGGGGGGAATATGTCTGTTCTATGGTAAAATTCTCATTCACTCTTGTCTTTAATTTCTGACTGACCATAGCGGTGAACGAACTTTTTGAATCAAGGGACGCTCAAGATGCTATGACAAATGGTGGGCCTAACATTCAAACCTGGATAAAATGGGTATACTTCTAGGATTCTGTACAAAAGCGATTACTGACCACGGAAATGACTAAAAAAAAACCTCTAAGATGGTAAAAGAGAGACTATATCCATTTTTTCTTTTACGTAAAAAGTGTGAGCAATAAGTGATGAAAAATGTTGACAACTATTCTTTAGTAAAAATTGCGTTCAAGTACACTTTTAATCTGACAAGTGTTCACACTCAAAGATGTTTTCTCCAAAAGTACTGCACAAATAAGAATTAATATGAAATCAGCTGTGATGTAGATCACTGTGTTCTACTCTAGGCTCATGTTTTATTCGCTGCACAACTACGCGTGACCATGAGTCCTCGTGTCGCACTAGGTGAGTATGCTTCACTGAACATCACACACCACACTAAACACCAGCCTCGACTCCAAGTCGAACGGTGAACACCAACACCAAGTCTCAGCAAAACCAGTGCTTTGATCTTGGTGAAATTCATCTCTCAGTGACACACTGGTCCAATCATCGTTTTCCTATAAATACTATTCCTAAAATACTCTTTCTTCCAACTGGTCCTCTTACAATCATATTCCCATGGAGCATCTAAATGAATCTGAGAAACAATGTCTGGTGTTTGCGAAGTTCATAGGGCAGAGTCCACAAGCAATGTTTTACTATCTGAGGCCTGATGTTCAGAAGAGATGTTCATGGGAATCAATTAAGTACTGAGTAGTGCCCAGGTCTACTGTATCCTAGGGAAACAGAGGATTAAATAAACAATACTCACCCTCCAGTTACTGATTCAGCAAATGTAATGCCCTTTTTGCTCATGCGCTGAGTGTCTGACTTGCTGCGCTTCATGATGGACTTCAGTTTTCCAGTTCTCCTATCCAAAGAGCCATAGCCTTCTCCCTCCATTCCCTCATCTCCCTCACCCACAGTTGTCATGGTGGACTCACTGAAACTCTTGGTGCCAGAAAATGCAGGCTGGCCAGAGACAGAGGAAGAGAGGTTCGTATCAGAGCCTCCCTGGCTAGCTGAGTACGACATGGAAGAGGAAGAGGTTGTCATTACTTCAGAAGCACCGTGGCTGCCTAAGAGTTGGGCCTGCTGGCTATCTGCTCCTCCTTCTTGTCTAGTGGTCACCCGTCCGTTTTCGTCAGTTTCTGTGATCACTGTGATGAGTTTGCCGTCAGGTCCCTCTGTGGATTTGGTTTCCTGCACTATAACTTTGTCTCCATCTCTGATGGTGCGTTTGGTGGTGACCGTCTTGGATGACTTGAAACTTTTCATGCCACCCCCTGAAGAGGAGGCTGCTTTGGATGGTTGAGACGATGATGATGAAGATGATGCTGATGATCTTTCAGTAAACTTCTGGAGCAACTCCTCACCAAAGCCAGAATCCTTAGATGTACTTGGATCAATTGACATGTATTTTCTGATATCATCAGGCATGAAGTCCTCCACTGATCCTGTTCTCCTCATATCATAAATTGTCTCCAGGGATTTTGAATTATCTCTCTGAGATGATGTTGTCATTTTTGATTCACTATACAGGTTTCCTTCACTGGCAGTTTTTGATCTGTGATTAAGTCCGCCGCTGTCCACTGAATCTGAGTCTAAAATAGAGGAAACTTCCGCTAGATTTTCAACAGTTTTGTAGGGGTTGTTTATGACGCTGGAATAAGATTTTTCCACCACTTTTGTACTGCTGGTTCCTGAATCAGGGCCATAAGTAATGCTGGAACTGCTGAAACCACCACTTCCACCGTCAGTACTACCAGAGATGATGTTTCCACTACTTGAGCTGCTGTAACTACTGCTTGAAATAGTTGGCTCTGATATCCGTCGTGACCAGGTCTGCTCCGGTTGGGAATATTGCTTAAAACTATGGTCTGTTCCTTTGGCTGATGTGGTGGTTTTTTCTTCAGAAATCAGCTGTTTTCCTTCGTTAGTAATGATAAAATGTTCTACCACAGTCTCCGAAAACTGTGTTTCCTCTGGGGTTGGTGGAGTAATGGTAACAGCAATGGTGCTATTTCTTTCATCATAGCTGGAGTGTTGAACTGAACCTTCCCTATCATTTGTGTATCCCTTTTTCATTGGGCTCGACCGTGAAGAAATTTCATAGCTTCTGTAATGTTTGTCTCCATCATCAACTCTTGAAGAGGACTTTGAGTACTCTGACTGGTTGAGAAAGGCATCTGCTTGTTGTACTCCTTTCTGAAGGATCTGTTCTTGAACAGAACTACTCTGTTTGGGTGAAGATGCCATTTGTGAGGCTCTTGAGAATTCAGTGGTAGTTTCACTAAAGGAATAGATATCATCATCTATCCTATCATCACCAACTCCTTTGTCTACGGTCCTAGCTTTCTTTAGGGCTGATTTCAGTGGAACTGTGGTGACTGTCACTGTTTTCTTTTCTTCAGACGAGGCAGCATTTCTGATAAGTTCATGAACATCTCCAGCTGTGTTTACCCCAGTGCTAAATCTAGTGACAATGTCGGTCATAATGCCAGTGGACATTGTTGAGACCTGTTCTGTGTTGCTTGTTGCATGTTTGTACAAGTTCATGGCCATGAACATGCCCCGGTCTGTTTGGTTGGAGGCTGAATGGGTCAAGGGAGCTTCTGTATTGGTGGAGGCAAAGCTTTGCTTTTGCTTCTCTGTCATAACAGCCTTGTGATAGGTGTCTGTCTGGTAGGTATTGGTGCCACGATCCATCACCCAATCTTTGTCGGTGGTGACATACTTGTTACCAGTGTCAGGTCTGACAGTGACAGCCACAGATTTGGTAACTACTGGCTGCCTGATATCAATGTCAATTCTATGATTCTCATCGCCACAACCCACACTGATGCCTGTAGTCATGTCAGTATAAGTGCCAACCTCCACAGTTGAAGGCTTGAAGTTGCAGTTGGTTCCAACACTGCGGACATTTCTCTGTAAGACACCACGAAGAGCCATTCTCAGTTCTGTCTCTCCCTTGAAGTCGAGTGATGTCAAAATGCTGCTGGTGTCATAGTTGACATTCACACCCACAGTTCGTGTCTCAGGCTTGGCCTCATCACACATGAAAGACACGCCAACATCACGAGTAGGAACACGACATTCAATGCCCACGTTTCTCTTAGCCACATTAGGTGTTTGTCCAAAAATGACAGTTCTTAACTCCTTTTCATGCACATGCAGGCCTGACCCTTCAAACACATTCCCATCTCCAACACCAACAGTTCTTGTCATGGCTTTTAGGGTGCTCCTCTGAATCTGGTTGATGGTGAAATGTGGTTGAGTGGACTCTGTGGCCTGCTGGGTAACCATAGGGGATCTAATTTCACGATGGGCATACTCAAACTGTGACGGCTGGAATGATACATTCAGTGAAGGAGCTGGGAACCGCCTTGTCCGGATCTCTTCTTGTTCTAACACACTTCTAGAGTGGATTTCAGTGTAAGTTTCATTATCATGTATGGTGTAGCCTGTGGGCAGATCAGGCTGCAAATTGTAGGGCTCTACTACACTGTGGTCTCCCACAGCCACTGAGATTGTTCTCACTGGCTTAGGGAGTGTCGCAGGTGGACTCTTGATCATAGGTGACCTCTGTGGGCTGATAGGAGCGTCAGTTGTATAGGACATAGGCAGTTCAAAGCTACGTGACAGGTGGACTGATCGATCAATTTTCTCCTTCACATCCACCCTGGTTTCTCCTACTCCAATATGACTGGTAGGAGGTCGGCTATTAGCTTTGGCTGCTTTCAACTGAAGATTCAGTAGGCGTTTTTCTTCCTTCAGTACAGAAATTCGCACCTGTCAAAGGGAAAATGAGGTAGTTTACAATATTGATCACAGAATTTAACTGACACCTTACTTTTTTCTTATTCCATTTTTTCATGACACGATGATTTAAAGCACTAAATAAAAACTTTCATCTCTGTCACAAAATAAAAAAAGGAACAATGTATATGTAACTTTTCACAGGTGAACTGGGTCAAATAATGAGCCATGAATGACATGGCCATGTAGCTCATCAATTTCTGACAACTCATTAGACTTCCAATGTCTTTGCATCAAACGCATACTGTGTATACAATAGATGATTTCCTGTCTTCTCACTACACATTCAAATCTTCTGAATGTTTCTTCCATTACATTTTTTCCGTGTACAATTACTGATGATACTCTATGGTATCCCAACATTTTCTGAGCTGATTTAAGTTCACTGGTACTGATTCTATGAGTATATGTAACCAGATATTAAATGAATTGTCTTTCTAAAGTGCCACAGTTTTTCATAACAAAATGACACATCTAGGAGTATCATAAAACCAGGCATTCCATCCTATCTTTGATGCTAGCCAAATATTTTTAAGACAATTTCTACACTATTTTATTGCACCTAAAAAAAAACATATGTAATTATGTAAAGAGATATAGAATATAATTACTTAAAGAGAGCTAGACAACTTACCTGTAAAATAGGTATTGTCTTGACTTGTTCCTCCAATTCTCTCATTCTCTGCAGACTGACCGACATGGCCTCACGCACAGACTGAAGAGACATTTGATTCACATCTGGAGAAGCTCTTGGCATAACAGGGGGAGGAGTTTTAGTTGGCTGAAACAAAGGTTGAAAAATTATGTCAAATTCTCTCTCTAACGTGGCCAATTCAAATGTTGTCCTTTTGTCAGTCAGCATTTACGGTTTCAAAGTTTGCCATTCCGTTACGCTCTTGAGGACAGCATCAACAATACAAATAAAATAGAATATGACACAATATCGTAATATAATTTTTTTTATTTTCCCCAAGAATTACCTCCAACGTGCCTTATAAAGTGATAATGTTTTGCTTGTTATTTATCAATTAATCTGTGTTTATACATTTTGCCTCGCCACCAGGTTTCATCATTAATATTTATCCATATCTTTGAAGAAACTTCTCAGATTGTACCTGAGATTCAGTCATGCTAATGTGCTATGTATTAACCTTACAACTGAATCTAGAACAAAATCTGTCCACAATTACCTTTCTCTCCGGAGGTCTGAATTCAGGCTCTTGAAATTCTGGCTCTGCCAACTGAGCTGAAGATGTGGTTGTGTATTGTTTGACCTCTGCAGTTCCCATCTCAAGCACTGGATTCTCTTCTACCTGCACATATAAATATAAATAAATTCTTTAACCAATACTGCTTAACAAGAACAAGCAGTGACAAGACCTAGCATGAGCAAACACTTCAGGAGATAAAAAGACAGACAAAAGCCTCCAACACTGGATTTTCCTGCACCCACAAAAACAAATATTTCTTTAACTTTGTCAGCCCATGTTTCCGTTCCATCAGGAATACTGAAAATGACTCTGCAATAGTCAAGGTAAACTGAGAATGGGTCTACCATACACTTGTATTTGGGATGTCCAATCTAAATGTAGCAGCCAACTGTATAAATTTTTGAATGTAAGGAAGTACAAAGATCATTTCAGAAATGGCAGCTCCCTGAGGTCATTTTATCATGATTTTTGTGTGAAAATTTTGTGATTTTTTCATGATAAAGTGCGCCCAGGCAGAGGGTCACTTAATTCACAGGAACAGTTCATTTAGAGGGGCTGAGGGCTCACAGGGATAACTTGATAAGGTCTACAACAAGTAACAAGAGACCTGATAAGTACACATATTCCAGGTGATAATAAGCAAACAGTGCCTTGATCACTGGATTTTTCTGCACGTATACACAAAATGCAGTCTTTTCCATGTACAACTTTACAACAAACAACATAATTTACTTGTACAAATATTCTGTAAGAGAGAACATCTTTCCAACATTATTCATGAGTATCAGGGCAAAGCTTATAACAATTCACCTTTATCAAGCATCAGTGATAAATAATTTCAAACACAGTGTATGACAGATAATCTGAGGCATTCAGGAAAAATGAATAACTTTTCACGAAAAAAGACATTTTCAAGTTGATGATATTTACTACCGCTGAGGATGAAAATATAAAGTCCAACACAGAAATGTTGACATCTTTCTGATTGGCCTCAATACTCATCAAATCCTTAGCTTTATCAAGTGTATTCAGTTTAGCTAATTCACTGTTGTTGAGTTACCCATTATTTTCTAACCTTTTAGATCTCAAAATGACAGTACTCCTTAAGGCAGAGCTAAACTTCAACAAACACTCTGTGAAATTTGTTTTAATGAGCTTATTGCATACTGAATCATTTTTTACTATCTCTAGCCTGCACTTATTTAATTGTTTATGACATAAAAAAAACATTCTTTCAATTTTTATGTAAAATTCATACCTCTCACTCTTGGATCTAGAGGGCCAATGTTCGCTTGCCTTTGACACAAGAAAATGGTGGATCACAGTAGAGTCAGGACGAGGAGTAGATAGGCACTATCAATAGTGTGTAAAAGCGACACTCAATGCTTTTATTGGACAAACACAAGGACAACATACTTTTATTTTACCTTTGTGGTGGTTCTACTGGAATGGTGGTAGTGCTGCTGCTGCTGCTGCTGATAGTGCTGCATGGTGTAGTGGGCCTGGTGCAGCATCTGGGCCTCGCTGGAGACAGTGGAGACAGAGGAGAGAGAGCTGAGGGAGTCAGTGCGGCCTGATGTGGAGAAGGAGGTGGTCATGCGGTTGGACTCATCCAGTGGGTGAGGATTTCTGAAAGTGGTAACACAGCACTGTCAGACACAGACATGACACAGCTGGTGCAGTTGATAGCATTTCACAGAGGAATGGAAATGAATAGATGGTATTAAGTCGATTAGTGTTATTTCCTGAGATAGATGTCCACAGGTGGCTGAAAGACATAAGAAAACAGTAATACAAATTTTTATATATTTCTGTTTTTTTAAATAATGCACCTTGCCATATTTACATGCTAGCTTTGTGAAGCCTATACTTTATTGTCCTCCAAAAACAAATAAAATTACATATAAAAATATGTTCAAAGTCTAGTTCCAACGATACCACAGCACAGGGCATGTAATCACTGTACTAACTCCAGTTTTATCAAAAGTTGAATCTGATCCATAGAACTGTTTACATTTCCACTCCTCAAACACATCAAGTAATTTGAGGTCATACAAGAACAGGAAGCTGTCACAACTGCAAGTTATAATCTCTGACAGGGATTTAATTACATATGACGAATAGTCAGTGATAGTTCACATCACTATTGTGTCCTAGAAATAAAATAATTTGAACTGTTTCAAGAGGATGATGCTGTCAAAACTGCAACTTATATATCCACTCTCTGACATTATGTTTGCTAATTTAACTCCACAAATTGTCAATATTATTCTGAAAAGCTTGAATTGGGGGTCACCGTGGCTCTGTGGTTTGACATCTGCATCATGGTGAAAACAACTCATGTCAGTGAGGTTGTGGCCGGGATCGACTCACGGGTCCTCCATCAGGGGATGGAAGGATATGAAGATCGAAAACCCGCATTTCTCAATGACTCAATGGTCCCCTGGCTTCCTCTGGGTAGAGAAGCCTGATGTCTAGCCTTCTCAAATAAGAGCAAATATATTTCGGAGGTCCCGTGTGTTCGTTTCGCACGTTAAAGAACCTTTGGCAGTTCAAAATCAATGTCGAGGAGGTGGAGTGCCACTATCCGGGCAAAATTTCCAAATTCCGAATTTCTACCCACATAAAAAAACATGTAGGCTCTTAAAGTCAAGAAAATCCTACTTTCTTAGGATTGAAAGGCTTAAGAAAAACAAACAAGCTTGGGAACAGATAGACTCCTTTTCATTGTCCATCTCACAAGGGGGTGAATATAAAACAAACCTTTTTTTTTTTTAACCCAAAACCATCCTATCTGTGCAAAAATTGAGAAGTATATTCTCACAAAGCGATGTATTCATGGCTCTATCTCCCACAAACTGATCTGTAGCTATATAAGCTTTTTTGAATGAAAGAAAAGACTATTTTTCAAATTTGTTTTGATCTCACACAGAGGTGTATATAATGATATGCCCCTTTGTGAGATGGGTGACAGTTTATTTGCGTACCCGTGTGGTGGAGAGTAAGGAGTGTTGGGCTCATCACTATCTGATGAGATGTATCTGCGACCTTTGGGTCCCTCTGTGGTAGATGTGGTAATAGTGGAATCAATCTGGTTGAGGATACGGTGTGTCGCTGAGCGCTCATAGTTGATCATGTGCATGAGTCGCCCTGCTTCTGTTGAGTGGACCACATCAGGGGGTGCAGAATTTGGATCTATCACTATTCCATCTTTTTCATCTAGCATCAACTGTGACCAGTAACAAAAACAAAAAAAGAGATGAAGACAAATAGAAAGAGATGGTGATAAGGAAAACTTATATTCTACGATCACATGAAATGAGAATCAAATGTTAAGATAGGACTTTGTTGTGGAAACAAGATTTTATGACCATGGGGTCAGGGTAATTAACTTTCCTGAAATATCTTGATGCAGAAGAGTCTTGATTAAATAAAATTTTCACCAGAATACACCCCACTCATTTCCATATCAATTGACATCAGTAACTCTACACATGAACAATTTGACATCAGACTATTCCCCCTGGTCACATGGCATATTATTTTTTTAACAAGTCCAAAAAACTGATGGTTTATTAATTCATCAAAATACATGCACCCTTATCAAATTAAGTACCTGAAGTTCATCAGTGAAAAAAACAATATAATGGATCCAAGCATAAACTGCACTTAAATTGTGCTGAGGAGGATTAAATATTCTGCTTTGTGTTTTTCATCTCTACACCTCTGTCACACCTGACAGACTAGAAAACTATCAGATGTGCATTTACTTATCCCCTTCATTCATTAAGGTTAAATGTGTCTTACAAGTAATAATTGCAAAAAAAATTAACTTATGATGGTCTGTGTTTTTGTTTTTCAGCTGGTGAAAGTGTTAAATGTAGGAGAAAAACATGGCTGGTTTCCAAACCCACCTCCATAGACTTTCTGAGTTTTCTCTTGGTGCGCTGGATGCGCTTGAGATTTTTCAGGGTGGATCCACTCTCCAGGTCGCGGCAAAAGTTGAGGAAGTCTAGGTCAATATGATAGCCAAAAGGACAGCAAGTGCACTTGCCATCGATGTAAGTGACTTGTAAGGGCTTGATGGGCTCAGTGGTAAAATGCTGATCTGGTGGAAGACCAGAGGGACTGTAGGAGCTGTAGCTGGGGTCTGAAAATAATAATGATAATTTAAAAAAAAAAAAAAAATGAAATATATATATATAATAATAATAATAAATAATAATCATCATCATCATCACAATAATAGTAATAATAATAATAATTAATCAATAAACAATAATAATAATAACAACAGAGGGCATTTATATGGCACTTATCTTTTGCAATGATAAGTTTGAGCGATACAATCTATTATTATCCCAAGAGACACAATGGAGACCCAAATACATACTCTGCTTCCTGGGAAGCATACAAGGTGGCTGTCTTTAAGGTACTCAATTCCAGATCATTCTAACAACAACAGCCTCTGACATAAAATTCTCTTTAAAAATCTGTTTTACTATTGTTACATTTTATGTTGCCACACTACAGCTATTGTGGGTCTAAACTATGCTCATATGAGAACATAACTTGATATATTTTGTTACATGACTATGGAAAATGAAGTTCTTTCTGACAAAATGACTGGGGCACCATGAGATAACAGGAGGAGACAGATGTCAATCAATGCTTCAACAAAGACCAAATTCCAATGAATTAACCAAGCATTCATTCATGAATCATGTTGTCAAATATTAATACTTGTGTTGGTCACAGATCAATGAAAGTATAGACATATCCCCCCCCCCCCCCCCTCTTATCACATTAATAAGGCATTTTCAATGCTTTTGAAATAAACAGGAATGTTTTATTTGTTGTTATTTCATGTAATTTTAATGTCATATTTAATTTTTAATATAGGCATAATGTTTTATTTGTCACATGTAATTTAAATTGTAAAGCAGTCAGAAGTGCTCTAAATATATACATGTATATACATATACACATATATATTATGCAATTTATTACTGTTGTGTAATGCACTTACTATTGGTTCTGACTGCTTCACAATTTATTATAATCCATCGATGAACAAAAAACAGAGCTTAACTTACAAGTAACAACAACAACAACAACACCAACAAATAAAATGTTATATTAAAATATTAAACATAATATTAAAATTACATGTAACAACAACAAATAAAACATAACACTGAAATATTAAAAATAATATTTAAATTACATGTAACACCAATAACAACAAAAAATGTAATATTAAGGATGTAGTAATTACACGATACAGAATTAGCCACAAAAAAATTATTTAGGATTTAAAAAATGCACAGAATTTTAATCACCGAATCATGATGTGACAGCTTGGAAATCCATCTGCACATGGGAGATTTCAAATGATGATTTCAGCATTGCCTGAATATTTAAACATTTTTTTTTTCTTCCTTTTTTCAGACTTTGGCAAGAAGTTAGATCTATTGATCCCACATATAAATAATATGCACATGTTACATAGTTGTTAAAGCAGACTAGCATATGAAGATATTGATGTTGTGGATAGTTACATAGTTTTTGCTCAGAATTACAAAAGCCTAGTCCACAGAGTCATGATTTATTTATTGATTTGTTTTTGAAATATGAATTTCCATAATCATGTTTGAAAGATGAAAGCTTCATATTGCCCTATCTAACAACCAAAAGGAGACGACTCATTTCTGCTGCTGGTGATAAAAAGAAGAAGAAGAAAAAAAAGAAGCCGATGGTTCCAAAATATCAAAAAAATGAATGAAAGATCAAGAAAAAAAAAAAACTGTGAGAGTGGCAAGCTTCAATTTCGGCTAGGTCTTAAAAGCAAAGATGTCCTTTTACTTTAGACTGAATGAGAAATACAGAAGGCAGTGACCACGACCACTGGATAGGCCTCCTATAAGGATGAGGTCAATAATAACAAAACATGTACAAGTACATCATGATGATATCCACAAAGAGAATATCAGCAGTAGAACATTGGCCATAGCAGAGGCTCTGGTTCAGTTCATTCACAAGAGATAGCACAATTTTGATATTTTATAAGACACCCCATTAAAAGCAGTAGAAAAGAAAAGAAAATATAAAGAAAAACTCTCCCTTCTTCTGATATACCACACCAGTGAGCTGAGATTTTGCATCTAATGGAATTCACAAGAATAATAATGCACATGTCTACAGTCATCATTTTAGGGACACTACATCTACATAGTAAGCTTTTAATGAAATAGTTTTTTCTTATAGTAAGCACTTCTGCTCAGGACTGGGTTTCCGTATTCTAAGAGTCAAATTTCCATCACTCAGGATATACAAAATTCCTGTTCACTGCTATAGAAAGAACAGATGAAAACTAACTGGCAGCTGGTCGTAAACTAAAAATGGCAATCATTTGGCCGTGCAGAATACCAGTACAAAAGGCGTCTACCCACGTTTAGCATATGCACCCATTTTATAATCAATTCAAATACTCCCAAAGGATTAGGCATTTGTTGCATTAAGAACAAATCCAGAACAATATAGAAATTAATTTCTGCCAACAGCAGCAGGCTTATCAAGTTGAGGAAACCTTCTGCCTAGTTCTGATTCTATTCGTGATATTTTTGTCCGCGTGTATCTGTAAATGTATCTTATATTATAATGTGTTTCATCAATTGTGAATGAAATTTCCGTTTGTGGACGAATAAAGTTTATCTTAACTTATCTGATATTGTGCACATTTCATGTTGCTCAGATAGGGCCACACCTCACCAAAGGACAAAACAAACAAACAAACAAACAACACATCAACAAACTTTTGGTGCTGAAAAGCAAGCACTCTTGATTTATGAGTGGCACCAAATAATATCATACACACCGTTTGAAGTTTCAGGTCCAAAAATCACCCGGCAACAACAAAGATGTGCACAACATTATCAGAATGTACAACGTGACATATTCGGGTAAATCATCACAAGATCGCTGGTCCGTCCATCCGGCAGAAAAATAACACAGATTACTTGTTCTGTTCTTTGCAGAATGAAGTCTCCTGTTCCGGGTGACTTTGTAATGAGAAAAGTCTTACATGGCTTTTCCTGAGTTGTCATGACAACGACCATCCCCTGCGTTTTTTGTTTCTTCCTGCTGTATATCTCTAGTAATCCCAGTATCGTGGCGATCATTGCATTGCACAAAGTATGGATTACTTTGTGTTGTTTGCTCGTCTTTTTTTTCTTTATGGTGGAAAAAATACACCTGAGTAATGAAGAATGATCCCCGTGCTAAACGCAGGAGCGCCCTCCCCCTTCCCCTCATGTTTCATTTATATTTCAAAGATCATACACAGTAGATCTAATTTGATCAACCACGCTCCTTGTGATCGAATGTCCACTCCGATGTCTCTAAGTTCAAAATGAAAACGAAATATCACAATAACAGCAAAGAGAGATGTTTGCCCTAGATGTTCAATCCTCTGTCGAAAGATGATAATAAGAGTGTTCGCCATCAACACTTACAATGAAAGACTAGTTATCATATATAAATATGTCATTCGAGTGTTTCAAAAAAAAAAAAAAAATTTAAAAAAACAAACAAAACAAAACAGCTATGAAAAAAAACCAAACAGCAACAACAACGATAAAAAAACAATCTGACAATCGAATAATGATGTTACTATGCGACAATATTCAAATCCAGTTGAAATGAGACGTATTTTGTTCGGACAATCTTTGACAGGATTTCTACCCGTTTGCTTCCGCATTCATTATCGTTAGAACTGCTCACAATCACTTTAACTCTTAGCAGACTACCGCAATTTCTCCTCAAAGAAATTGCAAATTCTTAGCAGAAGCAAGCTGATTGTGCTTTCGGCAGCTCAAAACAATCACTGATTTGAACACGGAAGAGACAAAAGGAACCAAAGCTGGCGTGTCGTGGCAGTGAATGGGTTAAAGCAGAACAATGGGAGTAGTTCTAGAGCAGACAAGGGGCTATAAATCAGGAGCTGCTGGTCGAGTCCACTTTGGGTGCATGCAACAATATTTTCATAACCCCAAGCACGAAGGTTAGTGCTGCCCGGTCCCCTAAGTTTCGAGCGGTCTGTAACTGACGCCACTCCTGATACTTCAGTACCCCCTTCACGCCAGGGCGTAACTTGCTGAGTAAATGAAAACGTTGTTTATGTTCTATAGCGCTGAGCAGTTGCACTGAGTGCAGTATTTCAAGGAACAATTGTTCAATGATTAAGAAAATAAACTCCATTTCGTATAACCCTAAAAATCAAATCGCGTGTAATAACAGGATAATCAATTAGACATGCTTATTATATGGTCATCCGTCGTGAACTTAGTTCGTATATGACAACGGCTAAATGTTTTAATCATTTGCTAAAAAAAAAAAAAAAAAACACTCCGCTAAAAACAAATGTTTTCACAGAAAATAGTAATATTATAGCATTTAGAGCTTGGCAATTAGGCACTTTCAAGAATCCTTAAAAATATTATTGCATGTTGGTTTCTTGAAACGTAATCGTGTTATGAATGATTAAAACATACATTTCAATGATTTGTTTGATTTGCTCTGTCATCACATCATAGACGTTTTCTACTTCTAACGATATGCATTTCTGTTTAGCCAAAATACAATGTAGAGAACACAGACAGCTCTGCCTCAGGGACACAACACTAAAATTCTGCACAATAAGACAAACCTGCCTTCGTTGTGCAATCAAAACAAAATCTACAGGACATCTGCCTACCTAAAACTCACGGTGCCAGACAGAGTATACATGATCTTCTTCACCTATACTTTGGCGCTTCCTCTAAATTGGACAGTTTTAGTTCATGTACCCACGAAAATAAATCCACGAAAACAACAGGACAAGTGGTTAGTCTGTGGTGGGATCTAAGTCCTGCACTCTCCACCAGTACCAGCTCAAAAGACAACACAGCACCGCTCTGGCTAGTTCTGGCACTGCTCTAATGGTTCGTCCAAAGCCGGGTTAGACGCGACGTGAAAATTTCACAGGAAACGAATTAGGGAAGGCTCTGCGGATTGTCTGCCCACAGAATACGAGGCAATTTACTAAATGTCACTCACATTAACTAACATTAGTAACAATGCATGTCATACACTCTTGACCCTAAACATCCATGCATCACAAAAATGAAAAAAAAAAAAAAAGAGGCAGAAAAAAAAAAAACTTCAGTTGACAGAAAATTGCATGTTATCATGGGGCAGTTTCACCATTATCATCCTATGTAGCTCTGGACAAAACTCATCAGACTTGGCATTTGCATGGCTTTCAGGGTTGCAGATGAATGGACATAATATAAAAGAAAACGAAGTAACAGAACCTCAAACAACCATGGAGGGGGAAAAAAAGGGGGGGAGGGGCATCAAGGGTGGGTGGGAAAGGGGTTGAATATAAATAACTAACTAGCGGATATGTGCAACAAGCAGAACCCGGCGAAATAAAACAAACAAATAAGCGTGCAATCCTGGATGAAATCAGTTTCTGAATCCAAAGAATTCATTAAGTCAAGTGATACAGGTGTCCCATAAAACAGGTGGAGCAGATTGTCCACAGAAAAGTTTGGACGATGACAAGATGGTTTATTTACATTCGCTGGAGTTGTTCTTTTGACGGGACAGAACATTCCAGCTCACTGGGAGAGCTTTCCATGCTTTGTATATGGAGTGGTTGATTTTGCTATTAAAAATCGTTGGAGTGTGCAAAAAGACCCAAGCGCTCTTACAGGGATCTAGAAGGATTCAACTCTTAACTCCGTGTGGGAAACATTGTTCTGCTTCGCGAAATGGAATGTCTCTTGCACAGTTTTAAAAATATATATATATAAATACATATATGGAAAGACAGTTATTTTTACACTGACGATGACACGCTTTGACGGCACTGGTGAGAAGAGAAGCAAGGATTCACTGCAGCTATTTACAAAAGCATTGTAATTACTGATCTAATAACTTTGCATAAACAAACTGCTCACTCTGTCATTTTTGACACCATTCTCTTCATTCATAGTGTGAGAAGGAATTGCATTGTCTCGAATGTTCCACAATTTACATCTATTATATATTTTGTAATTGAGACCAAGTGCTCAAAAACAGTCATATAACTTCAACATTCTTCTCCGAGGACCAATACAGATGTAGTTGGATGATTCGCAGAGAGTCAGTGTTTAAAATGCTGTTTTATACAAGTGCAGAATGATGTGATTTACACTTCACACAATATAGTAAAATACCATACCAATCTATCAAAACTTGAACCTTCGAACAACTTACCTCTCCTCTTGACCTCTGCCGTGCCAGTGACGAATGTGACTTTGGTGGATGCCATGGCAATTTTCCAATTGGCAGTGTTCCAAAGAGGATGACACCAGCGATATTATCCACAAAATCGAATCACAGCTCCTTACTTCTCCTATCGTACCTGGATAAGGTATTTGTTACGGTCCTTGATCACTTCCGTTTTTATCGTTTACTGTTGCAGACCACAGCCAACACAACACCTTCAGCGTGTGGGGCTAGAGAGACGATATGATGCTGGGCAATGAGGGGTCAAATCTGTCTCGGTCAGGTCAACTGGAAGGGCGGCAATGAGGGCGTGGTTGTGACATGGTGGAAAGGACAGTCTGAAGAAAAGAGCAAAAAATGAATACATCATTCATTTGATCAAGGAATCTTCATATAAAAGCAACATTCAACTCTTCCGGGGGCTTGGCCTAGTGGAAGCTGACATCAGATTGTAAACAATCATATACAATGGCTCAAAGCTAATGTCATTTCAACTGACATGCAGATAACATTACGCCATTTTTCTTTCTAACTTTTTCTCAAAATCACTATTGTTGTTAAAGTAACTATCTATACAACAATGAAATATTTTGTATTAACTGGTCGGATGTCTTCCATCACGTGACAAGGCACTATGTTCATTATTATCATGTGACCACTGTCTGCGATCTGATTCAGAACAAATCCACAATCACGAAACAAATTTACGGCAATAAAATATTTAACATAACACAAACAAAGCTCCAGCATAAAATCATGGGTTCTCCTTCCATCTTGATCCTATCACTGTCCGGACTGAACCCACCAAAGTTTAGTGGAGTGACTTTGAAGTTTCCAAGCTGGATCGGCCAGTTTTTACTCAGGGAAAAGGAAGACGCTGTGTGTGAGAACAGGGGAGGGGGAGGGGGG
>JBCEWB010676004.1:0-17390 GCA_039654565.1 Peronia peronii | reverse complement strand
ACATTCCCATCTTTTGATTTTATACAGCCGCTCTGAGAAGATGATTTCTTGCCCGCGATATCATTGATCTTGCTGTGTTTGTATGAAAATTGAATACACAGATTTATTATTATTGTTTTAAAAAAGTCAATAGAAAATTATATATATATATATATGAAAATCGAGAAAATACAATCATTGGGAAGAAAGATATAATTATTAGATTATCACAATGGTACTGCATGTATATTTTATCAGTCGATGAAAATGCAGGTAAAACCAAATATAATAGATCTATATATTACAGTTAAATGTATTCGCTGTTTGGACATTTTGTGTTTCTACCCAAGAAGCTCAGGTGGGATAAAAAACCACACTTCAATATAGTTTGAATCATTTTGAGAAACTGAACTTAAAAAAGTATGGTGAAGACTAGGAAAGAAGCTTGATCTAGACGGTCAATCTGGATTCACATTCAGATCTGTGGATTTGGATGCTAATGTGATAGAAACAGCATTTCTGTACGCTATGGAAGAGCCGTGTTGTTTACCGACTTCCTTTAGTAATCAGTGTTATCCAGTGGCCTATCTCGTACAACAGCTCAACTGCTTTGTCACCGATGATGCCTGAAGTTTCAGTGGGATGGGAACAAACTCGTACCAGTCTTGGATCGACAAGTACTTCCTGCTTTGCTGTCCTCTGCATGTTTGATAGCTGATTTCAATCTGTATTGCATTTGGGAATCTTTCCACAAGGCCATTGCAATTTCAGTAAAGATATTGCAAATCCAGTCTTTACTACATGATAGACATAAATCTGTGCATTTACTTTCGTTCTTTACGATGGCTCACTGTGGTTTTGTGATAGACATAAAAAGCTCTACTTTTATCTCTCATGTTACAAAGTAGATCTGTATAAAAATTTTGTGTAGCAAGATTTTGGGAATTGTAGAATCTCCATTTCTAATGCCTTGTGTTGCTTATAATGTAAATGTCTTCCCAAATTAGGCACTACCCTCTAAGTGTGGTCGTGGTATGTTTCTACTACGGAAGTCACGAAAATGGCACATCATGTCGATTACTGCATTCTAGTTGAATGATGTAGATTAATTACTGTCAATACAATTACACACATGACTGTGTTGGTGTTATCTGAGTGTTTCAAATGGCAAATAAACTTATTTGGGTGATTATTTATTGGTTTTGTGCTCTTTACTATAGAGCTAGATTTAGGGTTAGGTTAGGGGTAGGGTAGGATTAGAGGTAGGGGTACATTCTAATAGACTTGTATTAGACCTTAATCATGCAGTAGTCAATATGTGCCATTTTCATGACTTCCTTTAGAAACAGACTGGGACCACACTTAGACAGTAGTGCCCCCAATTATGAGTGGCAGATAACTTCGACAACTGGAAAAGTTTTGTAGTCTGTAAAGCATGTTATATAATTTAAGTTTGGATCCAAAATTAAAGCTCTAGATCCAGATCTATAGAAATGAGGTCAGTAACAAAAACAATGTCAATAAGTCTTAACACATCAAACTTCCACTCATGCACCATTGCCTGAATTATGGCATTCCTTAACCTCATTTCATGTTTTGTATTTTTTTTTTTCTTTCATCTCAGGCTCAGTACTTTACAGAAGCGGAAATTGATGGTGGGTATTGGATAGTTGAATTCAGATAAATTCACAAGTGGATCATTTTAAGTTCTTTAAATTGAAAAAATGAAAAAATTTTAAATCCTCATGCCTTCCCTGAAACAATATAGTAAAATGGGGAGTGGGGAGGAGGAGAGGTTGAAAACCAAATGAGAAACATACGATTTGTTGGCATGTCAATTAAGGCTTGTTTTAGTGATTAAAGATGTGATAATTCAGATACACCATGTCTACATCTAAAACAACAATTTCCGTCATGTAAGACCTTTTTGCTGTTTCATTGTGAATGCTTCACTTTGCAGTCCACCTCTCTCTGCAAATTTGTTTTTTTCATGTGATTTTTTTTTTTTCTTTTCATTGAAATTTATGACTTATTATTTTTTTCCTTTGAAAAACTTTTTTAAATTTGAAACAATATCTCTCTTGAATTGAAACAAAACAAAAAATATTGTGTCTCATTAGGAGGGGTGTAATCTTTATCATATACTTCACTTAGTGTTTTTTACAAATCTTGTGAATCTCACACATCAGCATTCTGATTGCTGGGAAGAAGCTTTAAATATTCTTTTAGCAGTAAATATTATGTATAACAATTTTGCTGTACACAGATGATTATAATCTAAAGACAACTGATTGTGAGGGAAATAAGCTTATGAGCCATTTTTTTTCCAGCCAGCTAAGTTACTTCCCTTTGCCAAGTACAATAGGTTTTATGCAAACTTTACAAAGAAGAAAAATCATATTTGTTCTTGGTATTTGAAACAAGTGAACAAAAAAATTATGAAAAAGTTATCACACTGAGAAAAAAAACACAACATTTTCATCAATTGGTGAATTTTTCAGAATTTTCTTTTATTCATATTTCAGACAAGAGAAAAGATGCTTTTGTTCATCTTTACAATGCTTGTATTAGACCACTTTTACTGGGCAAAGGGAAGTCATTTGACTGGTGGTCAGAATGGCTCATTTATCCACTAGATCTGGTATACAGATAGGTATGGTTTGAAAAGGCTGAAAGCGACAAAAATGGTGCTTGTTTTAGATGAGAAAATAATCTTACCAACATATTTCAAATGCCTACCAATATTCAGTCAGCATAAATGATCCTATAAGTTAAGATATTATTATCAATTCATTTTGAAATCTGCCTCAGGTCTTCAAAGGTTAATGAAATTGTTCATGTGTGTCTCTGTTATCTCTGTTTCAGCTTTCAAAGAGTGCTTTTTCTTCCATGCAAGGAAGGGTTACATTACCAATGAAGGTGATTTGTCTATTATTATCCGCTCACTGAATTACTGTGTCACCAAGGAGGAGGTGAAGAAATACTATAACAAAGCTGCAACTGGTAAGTGGAGGAGGTCAAATAGAAAAAATTTATATTGTAACTCACCAAACAATTCTAATAGTAGATGAAGAATATTCTTCCACTCTGAGGCATATGCATTGGAAAAAGTGTTGTTTCTTTAGGTTTCATAAAGCTGTAAATTTTAAGATTTTTCATCATCTTCAATTTAGAGTCTATCTTGTTTATAAATAGAAAGTTGCATTGGAAGTGCTGCAAGTTTCAAAATGCACTGCAAATGGAGGTTAAGTACATTTAGCAAATAGAAAATCAAATAATCATCCTGTGTTCTTTGCTGAAATTGTTTTTAAAAAAAAAAAAGAGTTAAATTGAGAATTTTTTATTTGTGAAATGTTTTATAAAGCTCTATCATTATTATCTAATTGGTTTCAGATGCCAAATGTATTTTGAAGTTTTAATTAGAGAAGTATGAAGATTGCTTTGTGAGAACCATCTTCCTATCACTAGTGCCTGGGGAAAAACTGTGCTATTCCTGAATAGTGTTTTTGGTGATTTTGACCATATGAGAACCACCTTCCTACTAATACCTTGAGAAAAAACTGCTGCATTCCTAAGTAATATTATTGTTCATGAACTAGTCCTTGATCTTGACTGTGAGAATCACCTTTCTGCTAATGCCTTGTGAAAAGCAGCTACATTAGATGTTCAATGATTTTGATCATGTGAAAATCACACTTCTGCTAAATATGCCCTGTGAAAATTTGCTCTATTCCTACATTGTGCATTAAGCATTCATCAAGCATATGAGAAACACCCTCCTGCTATTAAATTATTGTGAAAAATATCTCAATTCCTTCATGGATTCATTCAGAGTCTCTTTATGCTTTGATATATTGTGGTAGTCGATGCGTGGTAAAAACAACCTGTTCCTTTGTTTACATTATGGAACACACGACATTGTAAATAATTCATACAAGTTAATACAACATGGATTGTTCTTGTGCAAACTTATGAGTGTAGCAGCAATGTTAAACAGGGCAAGCATATAGATTGATCATCTTTTGATGCATCTCAATTGAAAAGACAAAAGACAAGTCACTGTATGTGTTTGTGTTTACAATGTGATTTCAGCAACATATGAGCGACTCTCTCCCCTTGCGGAGATTCCTATTGAGTCCATCATATATTAACTTTTCGATGAATTTGATTATGTGAAAATTGCTTTCCTGCTTATGCCTGGGAAAACTGCTCTTTCCGTTACATACAAAGTCAGTTATTTTGACTGTTTTTTAATTCTGAATTTTATTTTCCATTTAGATGATGGCAGAATAGACTTTGCATCGTTTCTGGACATCATGTATGACCACTCACAGGTTGAAAATGTAAACAAGGAACTGAAGGCAGCTCTCATTGCTCAAGACAAAGGGAAAAGAGGTTACCTAAATGCTGCAGAGGTCAAGCATATACTCACCACAGTTGGGGAAAAGCTTAGCAGTAAAGAAGGTAAATTAGCCATGAGGAACAAACTGGAAGAATATCATTATGGAATGAATTTTGTTTCAGCACAATGACTTTAATTCTTCCTAATTGAGCAGATAAAATCAAAAGACAAATGAGAACTGAACAAGTTATTAGTTGTAATTTTAGGTGGTTTTTTTTTCGTCCTTTGTATTTCAAACTGATAGCTTTTTGTAATAATATTAAGAATAGAAGGCTGTTAATCATCCAGATTTCTTGGCTATTTCTTTCTTTTAAAGGCTGCTGCCTGCGTCTTCCATTTGACCATCTCTTATGATCTGTTTTTTTTCACCAGAGATCACATTTCCATTTTGTTGCACGTTCATGATTCATGTGTCATTTTGTTGTTTCTTTTTTCAGTGGACACTCTGTTCCGTGAAGCTGGAGTTCAGCCTACAGGTCAAATTAATATCAATGATTTTGTGGACACCTTGATGACACCAAGACCAGATTACTGAGACATACTTATCAGAGATGTCTCCTCCCATTGAACACATCATTCCCTGGCACTCATGTTCTTTGAAAGGAGTGAAGTGCTCTTTGTTTCACAAGTTACTGTATGATCTGAAATTTATCATAGTTTCAAACAGTGAACTTTTTTCTCTTCATTTGTGAAGAAATAGAAGTCGCTATTGTTCTAAAGAAATGTCTACTTTATACAAGAGATGCCTAAGAATAAAATAATCAGTCATATAACTATCCGCAGATTAATTTTACCGACTAGAAAGCAGAGTAACGATCATTTTTTCACCACAAGTAAATTTCTTGGAAAAAATTGGTCATATCACATCCATAGCAGATTTCTTATTACATCAAATTTGAAAGATGGAAAACTATTTTTTAGTAAAATGGTCTATCTTTTTCTTGGTCATCATTAAGGAACAGGAAGAAACAGGATTATTTTAATCTTGCAATAAATTTTAGAAGTGTTGTTTTTTTTGACATTTAATTTACATTCCATGTATAGCCAATGCATGTTCATGTTTAAAAAATTTATTTTTGTTGCTCTAGTGTGGCAAAGGTGTATGTTAGCAGTTTGGTATCATTTTGTGTGAACTTGCAATAGGAGACATTGATGAGATGCTGTCCTTTTCTTTCTTTTTTTATATTTATGCACTGATGTAGTGTAATTTCATATATGAATGACTTCTTAGGTTGTTGAAGAGAGAAATTGGATATAAGCTTCTTTTTCAATTGGCCAGATTGTTCCCTTTACTAGATTTAAAGCAAACTTTTTTAAAGAGGAAAAAATTCATCTTATTCTTTTTATTTTAGACATATCTGATAAAAAATTATGATAGAAATGAAATATTTTCACAACCATACATTCTGAATTTTTCTGAATTTTTATTTGATCAAGTTAATATAGAAAAAATGGATTTTTTCCATTTTTGCAATACATATGTACTCATACTTTGCCTTATGTGCCCAGCAAAGTAAAATAATTTGCCTGATTGTAAAAAAATAGCTCATTAACACCAACAGTGCAAATATTCTGAGGTACTGAGTAGAGAATGTTTGATGATTTTACAGATGGCAGCAATGGATTGATGAATTTGTCTTGGTATGTGGAAAGTGGAAAGGGTTTTTGTCAGTGATTGCCAGCAAGGGCAATGAAGACAGTTGCCTAAATATATACAGATCATTTGATAGACTTAATTTAATCTCTTGTCTCCAGAAAAAAATAATAAATTGCAAGTTATTTTTGTTCATATAAAAGGTTATGTTATATAGGATATAACTTGTATAATCATTCCATCAAGAACATTTCATTATTTGTTAACTTCTTTAATATTTTTTTATCTGGAACATTCCCAGTTTTTACCTTCAGGGATTTTCATCCTAGTTAGCATTTTCCAATTCATGCTGGAAATAGATTGAAAATGTTTCTTTACGTCTGCTTGCTCTGATGTTTTATTGCATTTAATGGCAATTTGAAAGACACCATTTCATATAATTATATTTGCCCGTAATACAGAATCCAGTTACCAGTTTAATCATGATCAGACAACACATTCATTATTCAATTTGCAAATAACTTGAGCTTGTTCTTTAAAGTTCTAAATTTCTTGTTTCTGAAACGGTTGTGAATCACCTATCGTTTTGTAAAACATTCACATATGTGTATTTTATATGTTGTGTGTAATTTTCCTACGCTGATTTATACACATTTGGAGTACTTATCCTATGATCTAATTGATCTATTTAATTACATTATTTATTTAAGTTATTTATCCCTCAGAAGTTATGAATATTTATATATAAAGTCATAGCAAAAATGGGATAATTATGGATGCTAGTGAACAGAATAAGAGTAATAAATAACACATTTTTTTTCTGCTGTTTAGTGGATAAAACAAACATTTGAAAAGTAGAATGGTTACAGTGGCAGATTTGTCTTGTGATGACAGAAGAAAATAACAGTTGATAACATCAGAGATACTCAGATGTTCAAGGCACTAGAAAAGTGATGTTGTTTCACATGGGAAATCATTGACCTGAAATTGAATATGTAAGTTTCCAAAATACTGTCTTGTGACAGATTTGCTTTGCAGACATTTTTTATCAATGTTTCTTCCAGTGGCTTAAGTCATTTAATAAAGAAGATTAAAACGTTGCTTTTCACCATCAATATTCAACTGGGAAATATATATCATGAAATTTTATAGATGAATTACATGTAGTGCAGTATCTGAACAAACAGTGGAATGGACTCAAGAGTAATGGGACAGTGACAGTGTAGAAATAATATTGTTTTCAGTACTGTAACTACTCAGTATGTTTTCCCCAGTATATCACTGGCTCAGTTCACAGTTGGTCTGTCTCCTCTTTTTGTAATTTTGAGAAATTGTGCCTTTAAGTTTTCATTCTACATGTCATTTAGAAGACCCACAATAAACATAATCACAAAATGTGGCTTGCATAGTCCAGGTACATTCTCAACCTAAATTGGGCAACGTGGCATATGTTGAACATAATTTGTTGATGCACTTAACGCTGGTTTTCAAGAAAGTGGAGATAGAACACTTGTGAACTGAGTTGACGATATGGTTGTCAGATCTGCCCTATCCACAGTGCCCTCAAATTTAACAGGAATATAGATGCTCATGTTTTGATGAATCACATTTCAGTGAAGTTATAAAACACAATACAATGAATATTGCACTTTATACATGTGGTACATTGTATTTGATGTTGTTTGATACAGTGTTCTTTATTGTTTGAAAGTATATGGCATTTCTGATATCAATGACAACGACAAGTATATATAAATGGGGTAAGATTATGGACTGTGGTGAAGGAGGGGAATATGAATAAAGCTTTTAAATATTTATAACCCATGTATTGTGTTTGTTTTGATCTCATTAGAATGAATAGATTGTTTGATTTGACTGTATGAAATTTTTAATTAGTGAACACCATAACAGTCTTCGAAAAGTGACTTCTTTCCTTGAAACTGATTAAAATTTGGAACAAATTCAATTGCATACAACACATGTATTAACTCTTTCATTAAACCATTACATGATACGTAAAGCATCTTTGTACCATATATCAGTAAAATATTTGTTTCCTGTTTTAAGAAAATGTACGTCTTTCCAGTGTAATACATGAACAGATTAATCCTGGGCTTGTTTTCTGTGGACCCATATTAAGAACTTTGGTTGAAAAAATCAAAAACAAGTACAGGAAAGACTGATATTCTTTTTTTACTTAAGGCATGCTTCATGAGCTTGTTTGCTAAACATGTCAAGACAGTCTATTGCTACCAACTTATTGCAAGCAAAGAAAAAGCAAGTGCTCATTCTATGCTTAATGAACCTATTTGTGGCTGTTGACAGAAGCAACTTTGATATGGGATAATCAATGCTGAAAATGAAATAAGTTGAGTTTAAGATCAACCTTACAATAACATTACATGTGCTCGTCAGTGAGATTTCAGAAAAGACAATAAAATAGATAAAATATATAACATTATCATCAGCAAACAATAAACAAATGAACAGACAAAGAGTGAACAAATGAAAAGTCCCCTACATCATCTGTAAAAAGTGTCTTCTATTTATTTTATGGCCTGTAATTTGTCACAGACATAATGCAACAACATATATTATTCTCAACGAGTTTCATATGGACAATATAAATGTTTTGTGAGAAAATCAACTTAAGTGAACAGTGATACATTATATCATGGATCATCTATACCAAACTAGTCATGGTTTCAATAGTGCCCTCATGCATGACTGTAGTGTGAGATATTTAGCATTTACTTAGCATGAATCAAGCAAAATTGACAGTCTTCTACTTTCCGCACAAGGGTGAGTTAGTAAGATACACATAATTATAATTTGCTTATTAGGCTGAAGTCCGAATACACTGAGTGCAAAAAGAAAAAAAGCATCAAATAACAGACACAAAAGTAGGTTTGCAGTCAGATCTGTTGAGAAAAAAGTGTTTTGATCAGTATATCAACTAATGAATGTTCTAAGAATAAGACAGAAACGTCATGTAATTAAAAAACAAAACAAAAAACAAATAAAGTCTGAAAACATTAAGTTGATACATATATAAAAGCATATATATGAGAGATAATCATTGTGAATGAAGAGGCAGCCTAGTAGTAGGCCATATTTGAAAAAACAGTGAGCAGATTATTATTTTTTTTCTAAAAGTTTGCCCACTTTAGACATTGTACACCTACTCCTAATACAAAACCAATGGTGAAAACAACATAAAAAAAGAACAAAGTCTTGTGTTATAATATTATATGGCACAAAGCAGTAAACTTGCTTAAAACATAATTAGCATAGTAAGTGAAACATGATTGCCACAGACTTTGAAGTTTCATCACCACCTGTATTTATATTAATGAGCACAATAAAGTGAACCCCACAGTTACAGAAATACAAACAAAGCTACAGTTAATATCAACAACAAGTAAGGAATAGCGACCGGGTCAGTCAACAGCCGTGGCACAGAAAGTTCTCTCTACTGTAAAAAAAAAGAAACAATAACAACAGGAAAGAGTAAATGGGAGTTGTTTTTCACTCCTCCCCTCCACTGAATCTCTTTGCGGATACAAAGGGCAGTAAATGATACTTTGTTATGTAGGTAGCCTTTCAATCCTAAGAAAATAAAGTTATCTCGGCTCTAAGTACCTGCCCAGTTTGGTAAGAAGAAATTTTTTGGTTCAAAATCTGAAGATTTTGCTCGGACAGCAGCATCTCTGCCTGCTCTCCATCTAATTTTAACTGCCACAAGTTTTTCAACGTGCGTAATGTTCACTTGGGACCTCCGAAACAATTACGTGTATATTCAGCCCTTATCCGAAAGGGCTTCCCCACCCAAGAAGCTCGGGGATCGTTGATTTGAATCCTAAAAAAAAAAAAAAAATGCAAGCAGGTTCTAATATTTCCCATCCTCTGGTTGGATTCGATCCTACGACGTAAGTTTTTTGTCAAGCAGCAGACACCTAACCTCTCGGCCACGGCACATTCTATATTGAACACACGGTGTAAAGAAAACAAACAAACAAAACATATTTCTTCTTGTCATTTGAAACACTGATTTAGGAAAAAAAAATATATATATGATATGAAGAAAACATTCCTTACACTATGAATGTTTCTGAATTTTTCATACAGTGATTTGAGGAAAAGAGAGCAAACGTGATTTTCCCACCTCTAAACTGTATTTGCGCAACACATTGTGTCTGACAAAGGCAAAGTAATAGGATTGTTTAAAAAAAAAAAAAAAAACCTCAATAAGCCAGTGTCATACTGTGGTTGTTAAACAGAATTAAATATGAAACCAGTGAGTGATTAAAAATAATAATAATAATAATAATAATGAAAACTGAAAAGTAAAATCAAACAATCAACCAAAATTCAACTCCATTATGGTTTTCAGCCGCCTAAGACTAAGAGGCGGCTATCTCACAGTCATTCAAATTCATCCGTACATCCAATCTTTCGGCAATTTGGAGGGGGGTGGGGGAGGGAGAGGGGGGTGCCTCTCGGGGGGATCGGTGGGCCAAGTTTAACTGGGCAACGCCTTGCAATCGGCTGTCTCTACATGTTGTCCCGCACAATCAGTCCCATATAGGCATAACCTTCTTTTGTTTAGGACAAGGCAAACAGACAAAACATGTATGAATTCAAATGCATGATATGACTATGGAAGAATAAACCCTACTTCGCTTAGGAAAAAAAAAATTAAAAATATATGCAGTGGAAATGTTTAATGAGGTATTTCATGCATCGTTTACACATAGGTTTATTTAAAAAGTTTGGACATGACTGAATGCTGATCACAGGGGGTCACCATGGCCATGTGGTTTGGTGTCTGCTCCATAGTGGACAACTCATGGGTTGCAGGTTCGAATCTGCCATTGGGAGCTGGGAAAGACACCAAGATTAAAACCTGCATTCTTTTAGTGCCTCAACGGTCCCCTGGTTTCTTGAGTAAGAAGCCCGATGTCTAGCCTTCTCGGATAAGGCCAACATATTTCGGAGGCCCGGTGCACGTTATGCACTTTAAAGAACTCTTGGCAGTTAAAAATCGATGAAGAGTAGCTATCCGTGCAAAATTTCTATATTTCAAATTTCTATCCACAAAAACTCTCACAAAAAAAAAAACAGGCAATCACTTAAAGTCGAAATAATTCTACTTTCTTAGGACTGAAAGACTTTGTGAAAAACAAAAACAACAACAACTATAACAACAACAATAACTGCTGATCAGTTGTCAAGAGCTGCCTACCATGCGCAGCATGGACATAAACCAACGTATGAACCATACTCTCTCGGCCGTGAAATTTATTATCAGATAAACACTAATCCTTCCAAAAGGTAGGCTATATGCGTAGAACTATGATAGCCTTTCTATTTCAAAGCCAGAAGGTCGGCAAAATAAAACAGAAACAATGTGCCGTGATCAGCATGGTGTTCTTCAAAAAGAATCTCGATATGCCAATGCTATGCACGTACAAGGTGAGAGAAATTAATTCAGCCATTGCCCGCCGTCTTTGAACTTTTTGATGATACCATCCTCCATGATGTAAAATGGCTGTGTTGAGTTGTTAACGTAGGAGGCCTGGATACTGAATCCACTTCTACTCACCACTAAAATATCGCACAAACTGAGTATCAACTGGTCCATCAAAGCCACCTCAAAGCCGACGCAAGCGCTACGCTCCGATCGCTGTCGGTCTATGTGTAAAATTTTACCACCAAAGCTGACTAATTTTTCACCGAAAAATTTCTTTGCTTTAGAACGAACGTCTTCGTTGTCGGTGGCAACAAAAAATTTAGCGTCGCCCTTGGAATTTTGAGATGACATGAAATGTAATAGTTTTGGCAAGTCTTCAATTGTCACTGAATTGAATTCCTCGTCCACTGGAATCGTGGGGTTTCTCCCCATCCTGACATGAGCACAAATGAAAGTCGAGTTCCCGACATAACGTGTGTTGTTAGAATAGTGCGTGGTGTCGGGCGTGTTATGTTTTAATCCCTGCCTTACAAGGAGATCCGTACCCACAATATGTTCCAAATGCGAGAGTAACATTGGCGAGGGTTGCATCAAATCTGTCCATGCCCAGTAGAAACGAACGGGTCGGGTGTGCAAAGCTCCCCACCGTTGCTTGAACTGTGGATAATGTGGATTTTTTGCTAGTCGTTCAAAATAATCCTGGTTTGTTTTCAAATAGACCACCTTCTGGGGAAATCTTACGTTGAAATCAACCTCCATTATAGTCAACTTTAGCTTTTTGTTGACGAAGGAGTTTAGCGTGACATTTGAGTCGGTAACCAGTTCGTCACCCATGATCCGCCATTGGACCCGATTGGGCAAGTAGAAATAGCTGAGGTCACACGGCGTAGACATTGAAATCCTGAACTGCCGATTGCTTACTCGCGCAAGAAAATACGCTGACGCCATTCCTCTCTGCCGATCACCCCACCCACCACAAAGACCTACCGGATCACAGACATAGACCAGAAAACGGTCGTTTTTGGACACTTCAGAAGAATGATTATAAGGCGGAGGTAAGGCAGGGAGAAGCTTGGGTTTCAATCGTTTTGTTTTTGCTGGGTTGACAGTGAATCGATGGCGTCTAGTGGCCGTGGCCTGATCATCTTTATTGCTGCCGAAGGGTTCCGGCCGCTGTGTCTGTATGGCAACATTTCGACCCTCTGAGTTCTGTTTGGCGTAGGGCGCCTGGTGAGGATTTTGTACCAGGTTCTGATAGCGGTAGCCAGTCTCTGGATACTGAACATCTTGAGCATTGTTCTCTGTGTCTATTGTAACCTCCTCTACCAAATTCAGATCCTTGTTGTCTTCTTCCTCTACGTCCAACGAATCTGTCACTCCCCTATCACTGCGGAAAACTTCATGAGGAAACAATCTGGTCACTTTTGAGTTTTCTTCTTCACCTTCTTCCGGGTAGTCCTGGTAGTACTCCTCATCCTCTTCGTTTTCATACTCTTCTTCATCAATGTCATCATCAGCTCCTTCAGCACCATTCTTGATGTTTCCATCACCATCTTCCTCAACAATTTCAAGCCAGGAGTCTTCATCCCCATAGATAACCTCGGAGTGTTTCCGAGTAGTCTCCTCCTGTGTTGCCACCGACGTCACCAGCTCCTGTCTATCCTTGCTTTGTTTACGCCGCAGATTCAGACCGTAAAGTTCAAAGTTCACCTTGTCGTTGAACCTTTTGCCAGCGGGACGAATAGGCATTGGCTGAATGATGTCCACGTAGATCAGATAGATAGCGCAAGCACACATCACCCATAGCAGCACACAGCCAAAGTGGACAAGCCGCTTGCTGGAAATCTGGAAGCAGAAAAAAAGTAAAGCAGAATATATATTACTCTTGCCACTCAATTTCATTCACTTTTCATTAGGTTCTGTCACATGGGGTGCAATGACTCGGGGCAAATGAAATTTGTGTTCCAATTATATCCATCATGCATCAGCAGTCAGAGAACCAACTTAAGTAAAATTAAAGTAACTCGGTAATTTCTACAAATCTTAAGTCTACTATTGAAGTAACACAACACTGTTTTCTTTCCCCTCTCTCTCTCCTGTTTTTTTTTCTTGGCGCGTTTGTGCACATGTAACGATACAACAGCCCACCCCTCCCCATTTACATGTACAGCAATGAGACTATCTCCACCATCAAGCTGATTTGTCTCATCGTAACTGTCATCGCCAACACCGCCACCGCCATCACCATTTCATCATCTGATCGACTCCATCAACTGCTCCATCACTGCTTCAACCCTTTACATCACTGAGCAAGATTTACTCTGTTATAGCCAAAGAACTCGTTCCAGCAGAAGACGAAAAAATTATCAGTGTTGTGTCTGCAAGAAAAATAAACAAATCGTTCTTGACACCCACCCATGTCATGGCCCATTTTGGGGGGGATCAGACGTCTTGCTGTGCCCTGGAATCTCTTATAAACAACCGCAACACAATCTCAGTGCCGGGAGATCTTTATGGAGACAAATTATTACAATATGCTTGGAACACCACTGACCGAAATCCCCCGAGGACAATTTATAACATCAAAGTGAGATTTTACGAGGGAGCACCCAAAACTGGTGAAAAAAAGGAACAGGACGAACAAGAAATTAAAAAGGCAAATAGTATTCTCTAACTGCATTATGAACAGGAAAATTTTAGAACATCTGGTATCGATTATATGTTCGAAGACCAGGTTGAAAGAGCCAGAGCAAAGATCTGCCTTCTTCTAACAGAACGTCGCACATGCATATCTAGATCATTTATAAGTTTGTTTTTCTTTCTTTCTTTTTGTCGGATGCTAATTCCCGATGTCAGGATACATCTTCTGTTCTTGGTTCATATATCTTGAAAAATAAAATTTTTGTATTTGACAATAGAATATTAGTTATGAGCAACAGACTGCTTTTTTTTTTTTTTTAAAATTATTATTATTATTGGCTCTCTTATAAAATTTGATTTTGTGCATATGCGACTTTTTGTCATAAGAGGACAGCGATAGATATGGTAGAACATGGCTGGCAATAACATCCTTTAGATTGGACAAGAATACCTCTGAAGGACTGCAGCGTAAAAGCTGAGAATAGAAATAAGTGGGAAACCATGTCATGTCGACATCAAAAGAGGTGAGACCAAATGAAGACAATAACGGATAGAAATTATGGAAAACTGACGGTGGTAAAAGATGAGAAAGCAAAATAAAATGTAAAGCATCTCTGAATGGTGAATATTCATCGGACTTACAGAATATAACTCGAAGAAGAAGAAGGAGAAAAAGGAAAAGAAGAAGAGAAAGAAGAAGAAGAAGAAGAAGAAGAAAAAGAATAAGAAGAAGGAGAAGAAGGAGAAGAAGAAGAAGAAATAGAAGAAGAAGAAGAAGAAAGAAAAGAAGATGAAGAAGATGAGGAGGAGGAGGAAGAAGAGGAAGAAAAATAACAATTCGTTAAGTCTCGTCTGAGTATAAGAATTTACCAAATACTGAGAGAGAGAGAGAGAGAGAGAGAGAGAGAGAGAGAGAGAGAGAGAGAGAGAGAGCAACAACAACGAAATTGGTAAACATCGTAGGTTTTTGTCTCCTGTTTATAAAATCGACACGTTGTTGATATCAAGACGCTGATGTTCCTAGGTTATTGCTCTATCTTTAGCTCCAAGACCAAATTGACCTGGAGTAGACCAGACGAATGTAAGCTCTATAAATTCTCTTAATGTTGCTCAGCAATAGGAGAATTGCTCTGGCAGAGCAGACAGGCCCAGTAAATATATCAGACAAAAGTTAATTGATGATACACTCTGCTGGATAATTTGATGGCAAGGCTCATGCATGGCATGGTGATCTTGCACTGAAATAAGCAACGATAGAATTTCAAATATGTGGATTATTAGGGAACAAATTCTCTCTTTATTTATTTATTCATTTATTTATTTACTAATTTACCATTTATTTATTTGTGTATTTATTTATGTATTTATGTATTTATGTATGTATTTATTGTCTTTTGATTTATTTATTGATCAAGTAGATGTTAAAATAGTCATGTCTTAAGAAGTGCACATTTCCTATCATTTAAAGGTGATTCTTTATAGGCTACTGATAAAATGTTGCAATTGACATCAGAGATAATAATGATACTTTAAAAAGACGGCCACGCCAATGTGATTCAGATTCACTAAGAGATCATGTTTCTGTTCTTTATTATGAGCACAATGAATCATTGTCGCAGTATGTCGAAATACACTATAATATCAAAGCCAAGAGAGGATTTAGGTGCACACAACGTTTCCTAACCCCATTTCTATTCATTGTGGTTTCCTACTGGCTGGACTGTCGGATTAAAGGTTCTGGATTCGAATCTTAGCAGTCCTCACATTTTTTTCTTCTGGAAAGACAATTAAAACAGGTTTCTCGACTCCACCCAGGTTGAAGAAGGTATCTGACTATAGACAATGAATGCATTTGTTAGATCGATAAGGATTAAGAACGTCTATGGGTGACTGACTCCACTGTTGAGATAACAATAAATTATCAAGGGGTAAGAAATTTATGGGGATGAGCCCTTTAAAAATGTTCTCTATTATTATTGTTACTATCATTATTATTATTATTTTGTCTGCCTCTAATGTGCCTTTGCCAGTTTTAGGCCGAAAACACACTAATCCGACAAAAATCGGCGACAAAGTCACGGATTGAAGTGGTGCAAGAAAAAAAAAATGTAGACAAAACGGATGTTGTAATTATAGTCATATCCGACTGTCGCCAGTTGGTAGAGTTCAGTCGGAATGGAGTGCGACATGTTCCTTTTTTTTTTTTTTTTCGACTTGTCAGACGAACTTTGCTCACGTATCTAAAATAGTCCAGGCGGAGGTATTATCGCAAAAATTAACCCCCCCCCCCCCTCCCTTTTTTTCATCAAATATTATTTTTGATAACAGATTTGAAATCAGCGACCAAAAATTAGTGATGGATGCAACAATTTTGCGAGTTATTGCCTATAAAGTGATTTTCATTTTTTTCCCAACTTTTTAAAAATGAAAACAACTGCACGCATACACACAAAAATGCCGCCTGGTGGCGAGAGCTTGACGGATTCATCATGTTTACATTTTTTCCTCCGACAGCCGCCTACCTTTCGGTGGCTGCTAATCGGACGGACCATTACATTTTCGGCCTTAAAAAGCCGGGTCTCCTCCTCCTCCTCCTCCCCCCCCCCCCCACACACACACTGACCTGTGTCCTCTCCCTCCCTCCCAGCTCTCCTTCCGTTACGTTCTATAAAACGTCTTTCAACTTCCTAGTGGAGGTTATCTCGATCTCCTTCCGTCTCAGTATTCAATCTACCTGCAGTCAGATACCACCGAATTTTACTGCTTATAAATCAAAAGCTGAAAGGAAAGAACAGACAGCCAGCGCCGGTTTGCTGCACAGCATCCATGATGTCTTGCGGTTAGAGAAGATTGAGTAAACACTTTAATTCCAGAGGTCAGAAATTGGCCCGTGGGATTGCCCTGATGGAGCCGTAAATTTTGAAGATACCGGTAAACGATTTTTGGAGGCAGTGCGGGAAGAAGAGATGAGGAGACTGGAGGGAAAGTTTTTAACGTAGGTCATGAGATAGCAGGTCGACTTCCTGAAGAAAAAAATCGTTTTGATTCCCCCGCGGCGGCCCGGGATATATAAATAGGTTCTCTGCTCCCACCTGCAGATTGGGGACGCAGTGGCTCTGTGGTATGGCGTCTGGTCAAGGAGGAAACGGGCCGGGATCGACTCGCGGGTCCTGCATCGGGTGATGGAAGGACACGAAGATCGAAAACCCGCATTTTTTCAGTGATTCAACGGTCCCCTGGCTTCCAGTGGGTAGGGAAGCCCGACGTCTAGCCTTCTCGGATAAGAGCGAATATATTTCGGA
>JBCEWB010675787.1:0-17391 GCA_039654565.1 Peronia peronii | reverse complement strand
GGGAATTCTCATTCTCATTTAGCAATTTTGGCCTATTTTTCCTTCTTCGTACCCATCACTTTCAGCGATCATTGCAAGACCGAGCGTAATATTCCTTATATAATTCAGTGTAACTCCCGCTGTCTTTTTTTTTTTTTTCCTGGTAAATTTCAGGCCAAAATCCTTTCTGATAAAGTATGAAAAATATTTGTAGGAAATATCACCCTTATATTGTGTCTTGAGATACACGCACAGATATAAAACATAAAAAGATATATAATATAATACAAATTATACATATTTCCTTTTTTATTCATTGCAGGATGGGTGTTACGGTTTGTACTGGGTCCCAGTTTACTGGCCTCCTCGGTGCGGTTGTTCTGCAATCACCCACCAGACATACATACGCCATACGACAGGCGGAAGTACTATGAAGTTCCTTGGAGATCATCCACTGGCATCAAAAATGACAGGATGGACTTAATGGCTGAAGTAAGGATGATGATGGCTGGATCCTTCAACTTCTTCTTCACCATTGATGATAGGTTAGTGCAAGTTGTCACTACATCAAAGGTGAAAAGGACAGAAATTGTAAATATCTAAGGATAATGATTTGTCATTGGCAGATCAGTCCTGCTCAAGTGAGTAACATCCAGATATCTTAAAAGATAATATGGCACCTTGTCTGCATCTCATTATCAGTGCAGTCTTGATGGGCTCAGCAGTGTGACTTTGCATGGTTGTTTCTTCTGCTGTTCTGCAAACAAAGTGAGATAATTGATTGAAGCATTGGATTTGCTGGTCATTTGTTAGCAGTTTCCAGTTGTCTGAGCTGATGTGAGTGAGTTCTGGATTACACTTGCATAGGTCCTTCAGGCATGGTTCAGGGTGATCCCCTATGGTTAATTTTCCAAAATATGTCCTTATATGACGGCACAGCTACAGTTCTCATTATTATCCAGAAAGGGGCATTATATGATGGAACAATACATCATAAATCTTCAAATGTTATGTGTTATATTATGTTCGTTTGCTTTTGCTTGTGTTTGGGTTTGCAGTCTTCTCAATGATGTCATCAGATAGTTTTTTTCCACATCTTTCCTTAATCATTTTCTCCTTACCTGTTCACTGAAGGAGATCATAATATATGTGTCAGTAAATTAAGCAAAAAAAGAACTAGAAGTATCAAAAGGGAAATAGACTGAAAGAAATAAAAACTGAGTATTCAGACACTGATGGTCTCTTTCAGAGTGAATGATTATATCATCCTTGAACTGATGATTTCATATGAGTCATTGTTTTGTCAAAAAATATTCCTAAAGCATTTTACTTCATAGTGATTTGGAAATGATGTGTCTTCCACAGTGCTGAGGCTAAGAACAGCAATGGGTCTGGATATTTTCTGGTGGATCCAACCCTCCATCTGGGGCCTAGTAATGAGGAGGTCAGCATGAACTCTATTGTATGTCAAACTGTTATCACCAAACTGCTGGGACCCTTTCACGAATGGTTGCCAAGGTTACAGGTGAGTCAGAGGCATGTTATCCCCTTCGTGGCCCATATGAGAAAACCATTCAGTATTATTCCTTATACAGTTAAAGTGCCAAGATGCTGCAGTTGCCAGTCATACACTCTCTTTGTAATACTGATTACAGGAGATTCACTACATAGGAAACAGTTTGTGATAGAGAGCAAACTGATCTTGTCTCATGAAGGAGATAGATAGTGTTCTTTTTTTTTTTTTTTTCCCCCAGCTCCTTAGGAAACCTTTCAATTCCTGGCGTATGTGTATGTTGAGCTGTTTTTGTTTTTTTTAAATTATGTGAAATTTTCATGTCTACACTTTTGTGGTAATTAGGGCAGGATTGTTGCTTTCATCTTTTTGACATGAGCCGATCACGTATAGAAATAGTTATCTGATGTGATAAGGACATGGTGTAAGAAACATGGTTCTCCTCACTGAAAGGATTCAGATGTGTTTTCTGTGACGAGTGTCTGTCAAATTTTTACTTTGCTATAGTTATTATTCAGTTGATCAGGAGCAAATGAATCATTTGTTTTTGCCTTTCTCAAAAAAAAAAACAAAAAAAAAACCAGAAACAAAATCTCCACCATGCATTTTTTTAAAAGAAGAATGATGATGAATCATATGTTGAAGAATTTGGTCATAACTTCATGATTATTTAACTTTAGATCAGATTTGGAGGAAAATGTGGCTTAAGATTCATTGATGGAAGATATATTAATATCATGGCTTGATCTTACTGATATTTTGACAGTATTAAGGGGGGGGGGGGGTACCGGTCCTGAAAATGAGGTTTTATGATCAAAATATCAAAATTGGGTTTTTGCTATTTTTAGACACTTTGACCTCTTCTGATATGAGAAAATGCCAGTTGGAGTCAGAAACGTCTACCTTATGCTCCAAAACGGCACTAACCTGGCACCTCTAAGACACTGTATAGAGGGATTATGAAAATTCAGTTGTGATTTTCTATAAATGTATATTTTCTCTACTCTTTTCACTAAGGCTCTTTTATTTCTGAACCTACTGACTTCAAATTTTCAATGTACGTTCTTCATATATTTCAATAATATGCACTCCTTTTTCTACATTTTGCTCACGTTTTTGATGGAAAATTGGATATTTAGCTGAAATTAGAGTGAAATACAGGTACATCATACCCACATACTTCAAAAATTTATAACAAAAATTGTATGGCATATAACCAAAAACAAATCCATATTGTTTTATATATAAAGCTATTCTATCATCGTACCAAAATGCAAATGATTATATTGAATACTCTAGGAGCGTTAGGCTTTTAAAAATAGCTAATTTTCACGACACAAAATCCAAGATGGTGGCATTGTCATGACAACCGGAAACAAAATACACATTTTTTACACACTGTTCCTCTAATTTGATCATGCTGAATCCGAATTTGAAGCTTAAAAAGTCCTAGGGTCAACCTTTAAAAAATCACTCCTAGGACCTGCACCCCTCCTTTAATTTAGAAAGTTCCTGTTGAAGAAATTGTGAGCAATGTGCATTTGTATATTTCTTCATTTTCTTTAATACTTGTGATATTTTAACTCACCTCGATAGGCTAGGAAATTGTTTCAGCAGTTCATGCTCATGCTAAGATGCTAGATTAAATATATGTTCTTTGTTCCTACATTCTGTGATTGATCTAGGTGGCTGCTGAAAGTGGCTACAACATGATTCACTTTACACCCATCCAAGAACTGGGCATCTCCAACTCTGCTTACTCTATCCGAGACCAGCTGAATCTCAGCCCAGTCTACAGTACTGGCATCAAGAAGTATGGCCTGGAGGACGTCCAGACACTGGTGGAACACATGAACAAGAACTGGGGGGTAACTGTGTTACTGGTCTGGCATATCAGCTAACTCTGTGATGGTACACTGCATAGGATGGAATAAACTATAATTTTAACAAACTTGATCTGGCATATCAACCAACTCTGTGATGGTACATTGCATAGAATGGAACAAACTGAAATTTTAACAAACTTGATCTGGCATATCATCCAACTCTTTGATTGTGCACTGTGCAGGAGAAAGAGTAAACTGTGTAATTTTAACTTAATTTTTAGAGTGGAAATGAGAAGTATACACAATTTCATTATTTTCATTGGTTTCCCCTCTGACATAGTTTTTGTGTTAGCAAGGACTAATATATTGAAAAATGGAAAGTCTAGAGGTGACAGTCTTTGCAGTGTCAATATTTTAATTTAGCCCAGTGATTTGATGTAATAGCAGCTTCCCATGACTGATATTAACTTCAAATTTATGTTGAACTGGATCATCGTATACTGAATGAATTGTGAATGATGTTTGCCATCACAAATTTTGTGATTACAGACAGATTATACATATATAGATATAGACTCAACAGCACTGATGTGTTAATAATGGATATAGAAAAAAGTCGGACTAAAAAGAATAAAGAGAGATGTTGTAGCATGCCCCTAATTTGATATGATATCCTTTATGATTTGCCTAGGTGATGAGCCTATCAGATCTAGTCTACAACCACACAGCCAAGGACAGTCCCTGGGTCTGGGAGCACCCAGAGTGCACCTTCAACCTAGATAACTCCCCTCACCTTCGGCCGGCCTATGTGGTGGACAGAATATTTGAGCATTTCAGTCTGGAAGTGAGCAGGGGTCAGTGGGAGCAGGAGGGGATTCCCAAGACTGTCAACTCAGAGGATCATCTCAAAGTAAGTTAGTTTATAACATGAATTGTTCTTACCTAAAAACTGTCAGTAGAAAATGTAAACCAGTTTGAATCATGGATCTTTTTTTAACCCAAAAATTGTCAGTAAAAAATGTAAACCACATTGTATTTGGATCTATGTTAACCCAAAAAATGTTGATAGAAAATGTAAACCGGTTTGTACTTGCATCTTTCTTAACCCAAAAAGTGTCAGTAGAAGCTGCGGAAGTAATAGGATTGTTATAGTGACATGACATTCATGTTAAAGAAATAGCCTCCTGTGTTGTAAGGAACTATATTGCAATTACTGTCTCACCAGACTGTTTAATGTTTGGGAGAAAATTCTGGTGCAAAGAATGATGAGCAAATCTTAGGTGTGATTGGCTTCTTCACACTTCTAGGATTAATTTTCTTTTCAGTGATACAGGATCATTAAAGTTACTTTATTAAACTTTCCTTCTGTTTCTCAATGGCTCAGCCTACCTCAGAGTCTTATATATCATCATATCAGAGCTTTACCAGTCTGTGTTTCTCAAATTTTCTGATACCTTGAAAAATGGTGCTGTGACAAACCATGACATTCTCCCATATTCAGAGAACATAAGTGGGACTCAGCAGTTTATCATGTTTTTGCAGACCAGAAGTGTATCATGGAAAGATGCAAATAATCTGTAGTCATGATGGTTAAGAGTGATGGATTAGTTTACATGCATTCGGGAAAGTGACGTAATCACCTGCTTGATATCCACAAATTCATGAGAGAAAGAACAGACTTTAAACTGGACATCAATCAGACTTCACTACAGCAAAGTGACATTTCAGATGTGATCAGAAAACCATTTAATAACAAAGCAAAGGGCCATGGATAAGGAATAAAAGTGTATTAAAAGAAAATTAATTCACTTGGGTGGGGTAGTACTGAAACAGCACTATAGATTTTTTTTTTCTTGCCAGCTCACGGTGAACAGAAATTATTGTTTGTTACAAACTGAAAAGAAATAAAATGCATCTGTCTAAAATTCATAGCCTCATAATCAAAGAAAGGATTTGTGTGTGCATGTGTATGTCAGTGAGATATTGTTCACAATGGAATAATTTGAAATAGTGATTAAATGTAAATGGAAGTGCACATTTTCACTGTCTAGGACATAAATAAACATTTTACTGCTTTTATTAAATTGGATACTAGACAGTAACTTTGTATGATATATATTTATTTTATTACTTGCACACTGTCCAAAATAGTATTTTTAAGCATTTTTGTGCTTTCTTGTCTTTGCAGAAAATCAACGATGTTCTTCATCATAAAATTTTTCCTAGCTTTAGAATTCATGAATTTTACTGTGTTGGTGTTGAGCAGTGCATGAAGGATTTCAGAAAAGGCATAGAAGGTAAGGACAGATGTTTTCAACTTTGAAAGAGAACATGGGCAGTTGTTAGTCTGGAATAGTTTACCTGACATAATTGTAAATGAAAAGAGAATCGAGAGAGAGGAAAGGGATTACACAGTATGAGCCATACTTCCATTCACTATCCATCGCTGCCATGGATAAAATTATTTTGGGGATATCAGTGGTCAAAACTAGCCTAAAAAGATTCAAGATCAACCTTCGACCATACAAAAAAAAAAAAAGGCAGAGATCGTTTTGCTTGGTGCAGCTCTTCCTGCATTGATCTTTTGATTTTTGTTAAAGACATGAGGGCCACAACTGAGCAAAGAAGACAAGGCAGGAACAAAGTGGGGAAAATTAGATCCACACAGCTACCCTGCAGATACTGCAATAAGCCATGTTCATCAAACATTGTAGTTTTCAATCATGAAAGACACTGCTTGAGCAGACAGTAATCTTAAATTTTTTTTTGTCACTATGCCACTAATGCAGAATACAGACTGCTTTATTCATTGTAGACAAAAAATATCGATAGTTGTAGCTGTGGTGAGAAAATAGGTGCTCCCACACGAGTGAGTAATATGATGTGAGTCAGGTTCTGTTGATTCAGCTGGCCATGTAATTCTGTATTTCAGGTGCCTCCAATGGTTATTATGAGTCTCTTGATGATCACATCAAAATCATTCAAGATCCAACATTTCGGCGTTTCAAATCAACCATCGACATGAAACTGGCCCTGCGGCTGTACAATACAGACAGGTATGATTTGTTATGTTAGCTAACTCTTACCTTAGGCCTATGTTTATCATCATTGATTGTCGTGGGTTGCGAGTTTACTCAGATATTTTTGTATGAGGATTATTTGTGGATAATAGTCAGAAGCAAATTTGAATTTGTTTTTATTGTAAACAATTGTGTATGAACTCGAGACTAGCATCCTAGTAATGGATCTTCATTTATGAAATTGAAAACTTATTCACTATAGAATTTCGATCCGAGTAATTCTTATTTTAACTGTCATATTGTTTATGATATTAAATGTATTGGTAAACGATGCTGAAAAATTATTTTTTAAATGTGAAGATGAATATGAATAAAATGTATCATCAGTAATGGTAGAAACTGAAAATGGCAATGATATTTGCCAGTCGTATTTTTTTGAGATTTGAGTTTCATGGCTTTTTGAGAGAGAGAAGCTGCCAACAGTGATAGTTTTCAACTTGATCATTTTATTGCACAAGAAACTTTTGCATTTCGCAATAGTGTGAGCTGTGTGACTTTTATGAATGGAAAATTGAAGAACAAGAAGTATTTCTCTAGTGTGTTGAGAAAGTTGTGCGTCAAATTTATGATTGGAAGTGGAATCAGCTTTTGTGGAAATTCAGTCTAGAAGTACAGCTTATGGACATGCATCACAAAATATTAAGTCTATAAATATATATCCTGTCATATTTATCAAGTTAGATCTTACTAGAATGCTAGAATTTGTATTGTTTATTCATAGAGTGTGTTTAGCATATATAGAAGTTAGTGATGTAGTGAAGGAGTATCTGTTTATAAAATAACGTTCTCTCAGTCTGTATGTTGTTGTATTGCTATCTGTGATCTGTTACATTTATGTCCTTTGAAGTTGATTCTTCTGTTACTGCTTAAAGCTCAGAATAAAAGACCCATTAATTTATGTTAGCAAATGAAATTAGATGTTTAGTCTTCCACGAATGATCCAAATCTCACCTCCTCAGAATTTGAAATGAGAGTTTTAGTGAAAGGTCATTCTATTGCCTTTAATTATGACTTTTCCCAAAATTATCTTCCCGGGGAATGCAAGGAATGTTAAGCTTAAAATATAGTGTAGAAAGAGTGGTTCAGTTTGTGGCATTTGGTTTTAAAAATCAAACTTTT
Organism: Peronia peronii; assembly: GCA_039654565.1. Taxonomy (NCBI): domain Eukaryota; kingdom Metazoa; phylum Mollusca; class Gastropoda; order Systellommatophora; family Onchidiidae; genus Peronia; species Peronia peronii. The sequence goes on along the minus strand of JBCEWB010675787.1, from coordinate 9,874 downwards.
ATATTCTGAGAATATATTTGATGTCCAACTATTTGCCTTACTTTAACTGGGAAGAGTTTTTCATGCAAATGTTCCAGAATATAAGAGACAAAGCAATCATAATGAAGGGACCACACCAAGAATATAAAACATGGATTTTCATTGCTATTAGAGGTTTGTGATTTTAGTAGTTGGTGAATGCAAAGGGAAAAAATTTTGGGTAGATTCCATGTGATGAAATGAAAAGGCTATGGTAATCATTTTATTGGCTGAGACAGACAAATGGAAAGATAATCTCATTGTTTATACATTAATGTGTCAGCCAAGCTGTAAGTATGTATGGTATCATGCATTATTCATCTTGTGGAATCTTTTTGAAATAAATGTATTCTGTCAAGATCTGTAATACACATGGTCATCCTTCACATTATTTGAACATTTTTCCTGCCTTGTAAACTTCTATGCTACCCCGTACACTTTCAGCAAACCTGGAAACACGGGGTAACGACTATATTGGTAGAGCAGAATTTTTGCTTTAGAAGGTTTATGTTTAGAGCAGCCTTGTTTTTTTTTCTTTGTGTTATGAATGTTGTATGTGTTTCAGCTTCAAGTTTGCATTTGTTTCTGAAGTTGCTGAACAAACACAACCACAGATGTGGGGATTATCATCTGTACTATCACATTGTTATGCTACATTACTTGTCAATCTCCGCTGTTCGCATCAATGTGAAAACTGCTAGTTTTTGCCTAAACAAAGTCTATCTTTTAATCCTCTGTTTTATGGTTGCAATCATAATTAATGTTTCTTATGATTTTGTGACCTTTGAGTTTGTTCTCTGCAGTTTTGTCTTGATGTTTAATATCCCTCTTTGGTTTTCTTTACTTATATTAGAAACTTGTTTTATCACAAAGATAGTATTTTTTGTAACATCTTTGTTTCCTTCTCCTATAGTTGTAGTTTTGTACTTCAATAACCTCACCCTTGCAACAACATTAGTTATGTCACTAAATTTGATTTATTTAGAATCTAAGTTTTGTTTGGGAAATGAAATGTGTTTTCAGAAATGCGCTAAGTATTTTCAGAAAAATGCAAACCAGTTATCCTGTTATCAGGTAATGCTAATGTTTGAGCTGAACAAATAAAGAAAATCACACTTTTTGATATTTAATTAGGAAACAGCACCTTATAAAAGAAATAAACAGCTTTTATAATGTCTTAGTTTTTACAGGTGTTTTTATTGCCTGGAAAATGAGAAAAATCCCCTCAGTTTTCCAGTGTTTGATTTGTATTGTTTTGACCTCTTTGTATTGCAGAAACATTTTCCACAGTAGTTTGGTTCAAGTTAGATCATACCAAAGTGACTGAAATTTATTTTTGAAAATTCCCCCTAATTTTCCACTGTTTGATTTGTATTCTTTTGACTTCCTTGCATTGCAAAAATGTTTCCTGCAGCAATTTGCTTCAATTTACATCATGCCAGAGTGATTAAAATTTAGTTACTGTTAATAATACTTGAAACCTTCAGAGAATTTGACTTGCAGAGCAGAGATATGATTTATATAAATGATTTATGATTTAAATATTAGAAATCTGAGCGTAAATTAGAACCTTATGACACATTTTTAAATTTTCAACATTTTTTCAGTCTCCAGATATTACTAAATGCTTTGAAGTTTGTATCAAAATGAGATTGGATCTCTTGAAGATTTTTTTTTTTAAAGAATATTGATATAGATATGGACATTGAGGAAAATATCTGAGATTGCAGATTGAAAGAAAAAAATAAAAACAGAATAATAATGTATCAAAAAATGAACTTTGATCCTTGTTGTAGTGAACTACTGTAGCACTTTTTTTCTGTAAGCATAGATGTGATAATCTGAATGTTTTAATCGTGCACATGTTAAGAGATGTTGGTAGCACACACAAAATATCACTGTTATATTGATAAATCATCAATTTGTTCTGTGTCTACCATGTTGTGTAAAACTTTATGATAAACATGTCATAGCTGTGCAAGGTATATTATTTATTCATTGGTTTAGTAGAAGATAGGGCGGGTAGAAAGAGCATATCATATTAATGTACTAATAAACAATAAAAATGCATCACTTCAGCATACTATTGATTGAACTCTGAAACTGCCAAAGAAACAGTTTCAAATTCTTTCATATGTGCACGGAATCAAATCACTTAATTTTGTTACATGATTTGCTGGAAAGATGTTATACCTTGAAGGTTTTATAACAAAAGTAATACTTACTAGCATTAAAACATTACCATCACCACTATGGGAGTCATGAGAATCGGGCCAGCAAAAAATGATTTTTAATGAAAACTTGATCTATCATTTTGCTTGTGTATCATGTGAATCATAAATTTTGCAGCAATCTAGACTAGAATGTTTGATTAAGAATATATTTCTATATGAAACATCTTAAAACTCAAGTTAATTTCAATTCATCAACAAAAAAATGGTAAAAAAACAACAACAAAAAGAACAATAATATTTGCAAAATGCATAACTACGGATAATTAAATATGCATATTCTTATTGAAATCAAGATTTTCAGTGCATTTTTAATGATTGCTAATTCATAAATTGTAATGTCAACAATTATAGCTAACTATGTGACGAATGTGCTGATGGCTGCTTTCCTGTCACCAAGATGCCTGTGGGTCCAGATGAGATAGTAACATCAAAATCTAAATCTCTGAAATTATCTATTTATCATTTTCATTCTTTTAGTTTCAAAGTTGTTGCACACTGCTGTTGGTTAGCCCCATTTCTATAGTTTTGTCTTCCCTTCTATAAATTTTTGACAACATTCTCAGGCTGTTTGCTCTTCTATGCATGTTTATGATCACTCTGTTATTAAATCCAATTGATCATCATGACATTCATGATCTTTTCTTCAGAATTTTCAGAATTATAGTTGGCTGTATATCTCTTACACATCAGTTTGCCTTGATTGGTACAGACAAGATATGTGCATGTAGTGTAGTGTCAGAGGCCTTGTGGTTAAGTGGTTGGATTCTGCATTTAAAATTCTGGGTTCAAGCCCTGATGTGTCCTGACATTTTGTCCTTGGGAAAGACAATTCACACACCTTTAATACACAGCTGCCTTGTATGCTTCCCAAGAAACTGAGGGCATTTATGAGTGCCTCCTTTGGGTCTGCCAGGGTAAAATGGCTTGTAAAATGCTTAGACCCTGTACTTTTACAGGAATAGGCGCTATATAGATCCTGTTATTATTATTACTTGTCCACTTTGAAAAGTTTAAAAACATTTTGTTATGCTAGTATTCTAATATTCATGTATTTGCAGTCTGTCACAATAAATTGTAATTTTAACAACTTCTGAAAATATTGTGTTGCTTTCAGACCTGGTGCATTGTCAAGGGCAGACAGAATCAACAAGTGTTGTGAAGCCCTGATGGATGTAATAGTTGGCCTGAACGGTGCCAAAGAGAGAGAGGTACAGGACCACATCAACTGTGCCATCAGTAACTTCCTGGCCAATATTAGGTGGAGATTCATCACGCCAGAAGGTCCTCGTTTCAAGCAAGTCACAGCAGATGAACCTCTGATGTTTGGGTAAGTGAAACTGTACATTCTAGGAGAAACATTTATTTGTCTCTCTCCCTCTCTTTCATTCTGCCCTTAAAAATTATTAGTTGTTGTTGTCATAGAAAATAATGATTACATAACAAAGATGACCCAGTGAAATGTTAAGGTATAAATGAAGCCTGTGTTTTGCTTCAGTTTACCAAGATGGGTATCATAGAGTGGGTGTTACATCTCCCCAGTTTTGAGTTTGGTATTATTTTATGTTTGTGCAAGTAATTCTCTTTGACAGATTTTTCTTGTTTTCCAGGAGTTTTGTTCTGTAGTTGATATATCTCTCTCTCTTTCCCCTCAGAAAACTTTTTAATCTTTGTTTTTATGCTAGGCATAGGCAAATAATGACTATGTAATATAAGTGTTCCACTGACTTGCATGGGTGAAATTTTGCTTGTGTTTTGCTTCATTTAATTGCAGGGCTCTTGTATGATAGTGTAATATTTCCTCACTTTTTCATTTTAAAAGTCAGATATTGTATAGTGTATTTATTTTGTTTTCATGCTCACTGAGGTAGTTCAAGGTCAGTAACCTGAACACTCAAATATGAGTAATGGAGTGTACATGTCCCAGTATGTGTTTATCAGTTGTCAAGAACTCCTAGAACGTGGAGAGCATGTACACAAATCAGTGTGAAGGCAAAAATCACTTGGGCACATATTGGACCTCGAATTGCCCCATTCTCTTCAACAAATTTGTCTTGTTTTCCAGGTATTTTGTGATCCCTAAAAACCATGAAGGCAGTGTGGACAAGGAAGAAAAATTGTCCTATGAAGAGGGATATCACATCATGGCAGTGAATGGCTGGGTCATGGGAGATGATCCACTCAGGAATTTTGCAGAGCCAGGTAAGAATTTGAAAATTTTGCTTATTGACATGGACTTGTTGTGAATCTAAATCTGGTAGTGGTCACAGGGGTATAGTTAATGCTCCGTTTGTTTGAAATTTTGTTCTGTCACGTCATGGAAGGCACTCAGCTTTCTTGTTTACATTGTGGAACACACTATGATATGAAACAGTAAGCCATTTTGATTTTCAGCTAAATTACTTCCTCTTTTTGCCAGGTGCAAGAAGTACAATACAAGCATTAAAAAGAAAATAAAACCACTGTTTTTCTTTGTGTTGTTTGAAATATGAGTAACAGAAAATATGGAAAAATTCATTATGTGATAAACATATTAATTTCTCATGGTGATACTTTTTTTCCATATTTTTGTTTGCCTCTCTTGTTTCAAATAGTAAGAACAAAAGTGTTATTTTTCTTCTTTACGATGCTTGTCTCAACCTCTTGTGCTTGGCAAAGGAAAGTAACTTAGCTGGCTGAAAAAATAGCTCAGTAGTACATGATGCTTCATAATTGTGCAGCTAATTATTGCAACAACAATGATTAAGCAGAGCAGGAAAAAGAAACAGTGACCTTCCATGTATTTTCAATGAAAAGACTTGATGTTTTGTGTTGTTTATAATGTTTTTTTATGTTGTTTATGATTTGGCCATGTGGGGATTCAGAACTGTCCATTTTTTTTTAGATTTTAGCATTTCAGCAGTTATTGAATAATAGCGAATTCCTCTGCTGCACGGAGGTCATGTGACAATTGATGATCAAATTATATACTCTTCTTGACAAGAAATTCCTATTGCAGTAGTATTTACTCTTTTTTCTAACCTTTCACATCATTTGCTTTGCATAGTAATTTGCTGTATAGTACATTCTGCACAACAGTATTACCAAGGCACTATGAAGTATGTTAACTTCAAGCTGATGATATTTCATAAGATCTAGATCTGCTGTTTGCATCAGCTTGTAGAGTGATTCTTTATTCACAACTGTAGGATGTTAAACTTGCTACTTCCTAACAAATGGGACAAAGTGTGAAGCACTTAGCGTTCCTTACATCCCATTTTTTTTGATGGATCATTGTTTGTTGCCAGGCAGTATTTCATAGGTTTACGTTACAATTGACTTAGGCCCCTTGTCAGAGGGAAAAATAATTTATATAGCAAGTTTTAATATAAAGAAACCTCCCAAAGGATGTGAAGTTTGAGAATGCTGTTTTTGATATATGTAATAATAAAAATTATATATAATGAATATAAATAGAAAATTGGTAGAAAATTAAATTAAGCAAAACCTTGTCTGTTATCTATTATCCTTACAGGCAGGAACGTCTACCTGAGGAGAGAACTTGTGGCATGGGGAGACAGTGTCAAATTGAACTACGGACAAAAACCAGAAGATTGTCCCATACTGTGGAAGAGGATGGAGGAGTACACTAAAATCTCTGCTCGCATCTTCCAGGGTCTCAGGCTGGACAACTGCCATAGCACTCCCATCCATGTGGCAGAAGTAAGTGATTGGCTTGCTCAGTTTGGACCGTGAATAGTACTAACAGAGGAGCAGTTTAGGTTCTCACAAATAATGATTTAGCAAGAAAAGAAAAGTTTAGAATTTTAAATTTTCTTAGTTTTGTTAAATAAATACTTACACAAAGTTTATCTATAGCAGTAAGCTGCTGTTGGAAAATTCTAAAATATCAATGATTTTGATCATGCAACAGTGAAGGACCAACGCAGTGGATTATTTATCAATAGAGCAGTAATTGCAGGGAGGTAGTAAGTTTGATTCTCACAACAGACATTTGGCAAGGCAGGACTAATTTCTTATTTCCAGTGTGTTTGCTTTTATAAGATAAAATGTTTACACACATTTGACCATATAACAATTAACTGTTGTTGAAAAGTTCTGAAAAAAATTATTGAAATTTAATCTTGAAGTGTAGATCTGTTATTGCTACTTTATGTGCTTGTTACTATTTCTAGATGATCATGATTAGTATAGTACTTGAACAGTGCTGTCACCAGTCATTTTGTGAGACTGTCACTCAGGATTCGTAACTACTCTGATGAACTTAATCATCATCGGGTGCACGATTATCATGGTTTGAGATGTGACATGAAAAAGTGAATAGAATTTAGTCTTTAAAATTGACAGTTTTTTTTTTTCTTTTTCTCGTCATGATTGCAGCACATGTTGGATGTGGCCCGTCAAGTGAGACCAGATTTATATGTCATTGCAGAGTTATTCACTGGCAGTGAATACCTGGACAATCTCTTCATGAACAGATTAGGAATTAATTCTCTTATAAGAGGTATAGTGTATTGCTCACGTCCTTGAACACCACCATCCAATGGAACCATTTATCGTTTGTCATATGAATAAAATTGGTCACCAGTTGATCTGAGAAAACAAATGCCAGGTGGCTTTGTCTGCACTGTGTAAAGCTCTGTTGCCAAAACAGTTTTTCTCTTTTTTTTCCTATACATAAAGTGAATAATATTGGATCATTTTTTAGTATAATACTCTAGGGCCTTTTTTTAAATGGAATATGCACTATTATAGTGATGATAACTATATAATTTTATCAGTACATATTCTGTTTTAAAAAAAACAATGAAGTCAAGACTAAATGAATCTTTCCCTGTGAATTTGACAATGAATTTGAAGATTTTCTACATCTTCAGAAAGTATGGATTGTGACAGCAGAATGTAGATGAACAGTGTTCACAATCATCATCCTACTGATTCTCAGTCATAGTCCTCTGTCAGCTTTCTAGTTTTATTTTTCACTCTTCACAGAGGCACTAGTAGCCTGGGATGCCCATGAACAAGGACGACTTGTGCACAGATTTGGAGGTGATCCAGTTGGAGCTTTCATACAGCCCAGGGTCCAGCCCCTGGTGCCCACTGTAGCCCATGCCTTGTTCTATGACCAGACCCATGACAACGAAGCCCTCATCAAGAAACGCTCGCCGTATGACGCTTGGCCCACCGGCGCTCTTGTGGCTATTTCAAACTGTGCTGTTGGCAGTAACCGAGGCTATGATCAGATGGTTCCAATTCATGTAAGGAACACCATCAGTTCATACAAATACAGAGCTTACTTGGATTGAATTATAGCCTATGTTCAGATTTTCTTTTGTTTGAGAAAATCCATTCAGCATATGAAAGATTGCAGTGATAACAACTGAACAAATTTTCTAGATTGTGATTGATCTTGATTACTTGAAGATTTAAAATCAGCCATGTTTATTGCTTGCCATGTATTCTTACATATCTTCACAGTCTGCAAAAATGGCACAAGTTATTTGGAGTGCTTTTAAAATATGGAGATAGAACTTCTTGTAGCACAAGCCATTTGATGAATTACACCATCATGAATCCATTGAATCAGCACATAATTTGTGAACACATCTCTTTATCTGATAGCTCACCCATGAGACATCAGTTCCATTTCCCCATGGTCTGACTTATGCCATTATCATGTAGCAGTGATGTTATGATGACTGGGAAGTTATTTTATCTGATGGGAAGAACTTACTTAGCTAATGTATAGATTTGGGAAACCACATTTTTTATTTCATTTCATTTTAATTTCATTTCCCATAGCTGATGAAATGCTGTGTAAACACTGCTGATATCCTGTCAATCTTCCTCTATCAATCCTGGCCTTCAACAAATCTCAGTGTAATGGCCAGAAGGAGAACAATCCATTCGTTGATGTTTTTCTGACATTGTTTGTTTTTTCTTGTCTCCCTCGTTTTCTTCTTCCTGGTACAATGCTTTGCACTTTTATATCATTCCTTGCTAATACAAATCTGGTGTATTCTCATGGCAGTTCAGTGTACTATTTGCTGTGCATTTTGTGACCTGCAGATAAATGTTGTGCACGAGAAGCGACTGTACACCTCATGGCTGAGCAAAAACATGCCAGACAGACCGTTCATCAATCAGAATTTTGGCATCACAGCAGGCAAAGCAGCTCTCAACAGGCTGCATTACATCCTGGCCCGGCAAGGCTATTCACAGGTATTCAGGCTTAGAATGGAGACAATAATATTACCAATTTTTGTTGTAGGCACATTGTGATAAATTGTTTTTCTGTTAATGAAAATGCTAGTATCGTCCCAACATAGAGCTGAATTTCTGTAACTTTGCTACGCGATCATTCATTTTTTCTGTGTTGATTAATTGCTGGTCAACAGTAAAAATTTGAGCTCTCAAAGTTTTTTATCATATTATAAAACACCCATGATGTTTTCAGCTTTCAGTCTGTTGAAACCATGCATATCAAATATGTCACTCTAGACTGTAAGGAGTTGAAAACTGATAGTGATTGACAGACATTGAGAAATTCCACCTATTCTCAGCCTGCTTTTTGTGTTAGAGTTAGGGTTAAAACCAGAATATAAGGTAAGGGTTAAAACCAGAATATAGGATAAGGGCTGGGGTTGGTATTTAGCTTGTCTTGTAGTAAGAATTTAGGGAAAGTTGTAAAGGTGTGTACTTAAATTAAGGTCAGAATTCAGTGGGAAAAACAAAAAGAGTATTGCTTGCGTGACAAAGTCATTGTAATGTCCTGGATCAAGATTTTGCAAGCCTTGTTATGTGCATTTTATCAACTTCTGTGTGAAGATGTCAATCATGTCTAAGTAGTGTGTTTACTTATATTACATTATTATATTATATATGAGCATATTTATGATCAGACTAATATGTCGTATTTTGATTATATTTGCATGCCATTGCTCTTACTCTTATGGAAGCATTTTTCTTATTTGTGGCTGTAAAACACTTTGGTTCTGTAAAATGCCTCAAGCCCTTAGATGGGGTAAAAGGCCATATAAATGCTTTTTATTAATATTATTATTATTATCATTATCATTTCCAGTTGGTGGTATGTGTTTAAATTCAGTATGGACTGTCTTCTGGCAAATGAAATACACCAAAAGAAACAAACAACAATCTTTAAAATGTGCTGTATAAAACATGGAATGAAGTGATGTTAGTGGCCAAATTTTTTAACCTCTTACATGTTGATATTAGTTAGTCTGAATATGTGATTCGATGTATAGCTCCTTCACGGATGTTCTCCTTCTGCTGCTTCAGGTGTACGTAGATCAAGTTGATCCAAACACTGTGTCTGTGACTCGCCATAAACCCCAGAGTCATGAGTCAGTTGTTCTTGTGGCCAGGACATCATTCTCAGAGCCTGGTGATCCTGACGATCAAGGCTTCATTCGCCCCATCTACATCCAGGGTGAGCTATGCATAATTTAGCAATGCCAACGGAGCCCCGCCACCGCGGGGAAAAAATCGGCGTTAGCGTAGAATTTGACCTCGTGTTAGAAACGCACCTATAACTTTAAAACTAATGCAGTTAGAATAATATATTATACATCATATTAAAGCTGAGAAAGATATCTTTCCAA
>JBCEWB010675786.1:2603-27452 GCA_039654565.1 Peronia peronii | reverse complement strand
TTTTTGGAGCTTTTCACTTTTAGAACAATATAAATTTGTTCCCTTTCTCTTTGCACACCTTATTTTTTTATTACCATCTTGAAAATTTGGCATGACTGAAAGTAGTTTCTTACAAGACAAAATATACGTAGACTTACTCAGACATTTTTTATCCATATTGGCTCAGATGTTTTCATTTTACTGAAATTTATAGATAGATAACCATTATCCAGATATTTATTTGCATTGCATACATGAGAGGTATGATGATGAAAGACAACTTTGTTTTGTTTCTTACTTTTTGTTTTAAGTGTCGATAACCTTTTTCTTTTCTTTTTGTAAGCAAACAATTAAATTCATACATCTTACTCAATGGGATGAGAATATTGCAGAAAGCTTACTGATTTTTGTCCCTCTCGGACACAGTGGGCATGGTCTGGTCTCAAACTGGCTAGAGTTCAGACTGTAGGTTCAGTAGTATTTTATATGAACTAGAAACATCTGAGTATCTCACCTTTTGTAAACCATTTGCATTTTTGTTTCTTGGTTTTTTTTTTGAGTCTGATATTACTGATTTATGCTGGCTATACATGGATGAAATATGGTGAACAAAGATTACCAAAAGAAGTTAAAGTAGCAGCTGTTACATAGCCAGGTCATGCGAATCCCATGTCAAATGGGGCTTTGTTGAGAAAATCAGATTGTGGTGATCTTGGAATTATGAGAATTAACTTTCAACAGGAAAATCTCTGCACAGAAGAATTCTAGTAAATAATTATTTCACGGAAGTCAAGTCCACCCATTTCCTTTCCTGACACTAGTAACTGTAAACAAAATATTGGGCATCTGATTTATTTCTCATGATTGCACAACAATTGTTACCTGTATCGAAATTGTATGAATGTTGGTTTTCTGTGGTGTCATTCATTTGTGTCTCTGCCGTACTTATGTACATAAAACAGAAAAGATGAAGTATTTTGCATGTACAAAGGATACCGAGCACAAAACAATCATGGCAGTTTATGGCACTTCTCCTAACTGACATGGCCAAACATTATTTAAGCTGATACATTCAGTGAGCCTTATTTTTTTTTTTTTAATTTCCAGTCAGCTAAATGTCTTCATTATCTCAAAGCAATTGAGATGTCAAACAGGCTTTGCAGTGAAGAAAAAAAATCACTTTTGGGCATTTTCTTTGAAATATATGAAATTAAAAAATTGTGGAGAAAAAAAAAAGAAAACCTTGATAAAGGGAAACCATCGTATTCATCATATCACAAGTTTTTCAGATTTGTTCATTGAAATTGTTAAAATAAAAAGTTAAATTAAAATAAAAACAGCATATAGGATTTTTCCCGTCTTCTTTACGATGCTTTTTTTTTCATACCTGATTTGTGCAGCAAAGGGAAGGTAATTTGGCTGACTGCAAAAAAATGTTTTATTGTGGTCATCTAGCCAACAGCAGAATAAAACTGGCTCGCGGTTTTTATTTCAGAAGCCCTCCTTTCAGAGTCTGCATCGGGAGGAGGAGGATGAGGAGGAAGAAGTAATGTTTTTAAATATGAGTCGCATTAGTGGCCCCGCTAACGGCTCCTCCACCCCCCCTGCCACTAACAGTAACCCTAACCCTAGCGGCGAGGTGACTTTTTATCTTCCCTTTTTTGCAGCCTTACCAGCATTGTGGGGGTCCTGGTTCTTTGGCACATTATGACGTACACTGTTTTGTTTACACCTTTTCTTTTTGTAGCATGCAGGATTCTTTAATTAATTTCACTCAGTATTCTCAACATGTTGATGGGATTTTATGGAAACATTTTATCATATTTCAAGGCCATGCAGCCTGTTTTGTTGAGTTTGGATAGATTTAGTTGAAATTTACATTCCTCATCAATCTTCACATATATCAAGTATCACATATGTCCACACATACAGTTTGCTGGGGAAACATGAGCCAGTGCGATGTTTCTTCAGTCCAGAGTGGAAATATCATGGTGATTCATACACATTTTGCCTTTGTATTATAATTGCAAGTCAAATCTTTTCAGTTCCTCTACTCCAATATCTTTGGTTTGGTCATGTGACCAGGGTGATATGAGTCGGGTGTCAGAGGTAACTCAGTGAAGAGAAATGAATTTTACCAACCATGGGGTCAGGGGAGGTAACTTTGAATGTAAATGAGACTGTGACAGAAGGTCGTGACCTTTTGTAATGGTTTACATCACCCTCAACACTTTAAGGAGATTATAAAATTTGTTTTCTTTGTATCTTGAATTACGTACATTCACAATTTGACCCAAGAAAATTTAAAGAATATGATCTAGTAAAACCTTTTGTGAGGGAGAGAAAAGAAAATATTAAGTTAGAAAGTATTGAAGGTGATAATGTAAACAGTGAACAAAGAGCTGCCACCTTCTATCACCCTTTCACATATCTCAGCGCTGAAAAATTGTTGCTAGATAATTTTGTCACTAGAATAAACGACGCTCAATTGCCTCCGAAAAAAATTGATATTAGACACATTGGTCCCCTGACATTTTTTCTGTTTTCTGTTTTTTGGGTTTTTTTTCGTTCATAAATTATATTTCTTATATCTTTACTCATAAATTACTGAGCTACCAGCAGAAACCAAGTTACACTGTGACATAGTTTTGTTTTTCTTCACTTTTTGTAGTTCACAAACACAGATATTTGTGCATGGAGGGAATATAGTTAATTATTGTTCATCTCAGTCACACCAGATTCTGCTGGTGATATCTGAAGTCTGAGATTGGAATGTTGAACAGTTATTGTTTTATTTGTCATCATATCGGCTATCTCTTGGTAAGGGTTTTCTATATCATTTGTATGTTTTTATTATTGTTGTTATTAGAAATATTAATTACAGAAACCCTTTGTATTATTGTCATGCAGAATTTTAGTTCATACTCTTTCATAAGTTGGTATGAAATCCAATGTAGTGTGTTCAAAAAGTATTATTGGTTTTAAAATTGTTTACATGCATTGCTTCTCATAACAGATAGTTATTAATTTTTATAAGCAAAGCTTCCTTTTATAATTTGAGTATTCCAATGATTGGTTTTAAAGCTTTTACTATCTAGACAGGGTTCATAATATACGTGGAGTCTGGTCAGTTTCTCACTTTAAGCTCATTATTTGGGGTTAATTATTGACTGCTTTATTCAGTTTTTGTGTTCTTCGTTTTGATCTTTTATTTGGATGTTCTCATCACTGGTGTTGGTTTTTCTATGTCACATTTTTGAAGGGGATGCATTTGTTTGTGCAGCGTATTATCAGTTCTTGTCTTCCCTTATCTCTTCTCTCCATCTTATTTGTCAGAACAAACTGTGTCCAGTCTGTGTGTGGACCATAAGACAGCCATTGCTAGATGGAGTAAATAGTCATTAAGTTTTGTAGAATTTGTTACCTTATGTAAAGATGTCATTGCTGATAAATTTAGAAGAATAAAACTTGCCTCATTTATCTTCATCTGTTTTGATTATTAGGCTTATTTATGGACTGGATTGATTTAACTGTGGTTGGTAAACAATGATATAGAGAAGGTTCAGTTCTTCAGCAAAATATGAGCAACTTTGTTATTTGATTGGGCTTCATTGTAACGTGAATAAGATCCCCAAATGCAGAACATAAACATCAGAAATGATGATTCAACCCAGTTTCATAATGTTGGTCTTTCTAAAACCCAGCACATTTGATCTGCAGAACAAATGCAGTCAGTTGAAGAACTACCAATTACTTAATACTCATTAATCTACAACAGTGTTCAGCTACGAAATGGCTCCATTGTAATTAATCCATCCTTGCTTTGCTTGATTTGGTTTCAGACCTAACCTGTAGGTTTTGTCGTAGTAATCTGACAAGGAAATTAAAGATATTTGTCTGCTAAATATTTATTATCTGATTTCTTTGTTTGGTTTTCCTTCTTTCTTTCTTGTTTTTCTTTTGTTCTTTCTCTTTCTGTCTTTTGTTTTCTCTCTCTTTTTTTCCATCATATTTGTTCCTTAGTTCTGTTTGGCTCTGAACTGTGTCAATATAGAAAACACACTCATTTTTAATTTATTTATGTACCTGTCTCAGGTTTGGTCAGTTTGTTTTTGTTGCATATCTTTTTTCTACTGATTTTTCTTTTTTTCATCACAACATCAAGGCAATTCACATACAAATGCAAGAACTGCCAAAGCTGAAGGCTAAGCACTTGATTCCAAGCAATGCAAGCAGAAAGGAGATGTGCCACAGGATAGACTGATCTTAGCCAATGCTTTGGTTTGACTTGATGAGCCTTTTTTTATACTTAGAAGTCCAAATTATTTCCCTTTGCCAGAGCCAGGCGGTGAAAAACCAGCATTGTTAAGAAAGAACATTTCACTTCGTCTCTTTAAAGTTGAATCATGCTCAGCACAGCATTCTGAAAATTCGTTATGAGAAAAAATGTTTTTTCTCATCCAGTTCATTTTTTTTCACAATTTTTTATTGAATGTATTTCAAATAATAGGTGCAAAGATGATTTAGCATGTTGTGGACAAGGGGGAGAGAGAGAGAGAGAGGTGGGCATAAGGCTTGGATGAAGATATGTCGAAGATGCTCATCACATTCCTCTCTATGATCTCTTCTTTCATAGTCACAAATCTCTCTCTCTCGCTCACTCTTTCTCTCTCTCCATTACTCTATTCTCCTCCGCACCCCATGCATAGCAAAGGGAAATAATGTGGCTGGTCGGAATAATTCCTCTTTTTTTCCTGAAACACTTGTCATAAACTGGCGGTGAAGTGAATGGAACATTCTCAGCTTGTCTGGTGTTCACCCTGCCATGTCATCTCCTCCACAGTTCAAGCATCAGCCTCTGTCTGTCAACAGCGGGGATCTGCTGGGAGGGGAGGAGGTGGTGCATAACCTGGAGAGTAATGGCCCTTTGCACACTGAGGAAGGTGTTGAGGAAGAGGTAAGCAGGCATAGATGGTAATCTATAGTGGACTCCCTCTGAGACTTCACATAGCCGTAAACTTGGTTATGTGGTAGCTGAAATGTGATAATAAAGAATAGTACATATATTAGGTCTTTTTTCATCAAAATGTCTAGAACGTTATTCCCTCTTTCTTTTTGCCATCTTTTTATATTGCTGTTGTCACAATAACTAGGGCTGATCCATGTTGTTATATGACAGTGTGTCTGTTCACAATGCAGTTTATTCCACATAGTAGACAGAGTAAGTTAAGCACCTCCCATTATGTGCCAACTCACAATGCTAAACTGAGACATTAATGAGAAGTTTGTATAAAGTCAGTCTAGTCATAGTAGAATAACTTGTGCCATACAGTATGAGCCAGAATTTATGACATTCCTCTTGGTTCTATTTCTTAATATGCTTATAAGCACACGAAGGTAGTGAATGCACTGTTTTGTTAAATTTAAAATAAATGGTACAAAAAGCAATAAAATAAGCACGTTAAGCCATAAAATAATATAATAACCATGAAATAAGCATATTAAGAAATATAACTAATAAGCGAGCCATGGATTCTGGCTCAGTCTGAAAACAGTTGGGTTTTTTTCTCAATGTCTCAAAAGTGCTGAAAATGACATATGCCATTGTCCCAGAGCAGTGACAGTATTGTCTGTTTCTTCCTGCAGCACTTTGACTTTGGGGAGATCTTCATCCATCAGGTCATCCACACCATCGAGTTCTGCCTGGGCTGTATCTCTCACACAGCCTCCTACCTGCGGCTGTGGGCTCTCTCTCTGGCCCATGCTCGTAAGTACTCATGTGGGAAAGGTGGATCATTTGTCTTAGAAGTCATATCCACAATATAGATATCATACAAAGAGTGAGCAATTCGTGTATAGACAGCTAGATAGATATACAGAAACGGACATGAATGGCGGGTGGATGGATGGGTAGATTTGTGAGGAGATAGGCAGGCAATTTGGAGGATAAATAAGTAGGCAGGTCGATCAGTGTGTAGGTAGACTGGTAGGTCTGTATGGAGATTGGTTGGTAGGTATGTAGGGCAATAAAAAGGTAGCATGTAGCTAAGGACACAAGTAGACAGAGAGATAGGATTACAGATTTATGACGAAAAAGAAAAGGAAAAAGGAGGGAAAAAAAGGTCAGTTAAACCTTGTCGTACACTTTGGTGAAGAAAATATCCAGTAAAGCTTTGGATAAGGTTGTAATTTTATCACTCTAGTTTTCAAGATTTGATCATTAAAGTTAGAAACAACATATTTTGTCGTTCCTGGACCATTGAAAGTTACGTTCATGTCAAATGTATTTGACTTTGGCAGAACTGTCAGAGGTACTGTGGCAGATGGTCTTGCGGATCGGCCTGAAGATGTCCACCTCAGCCTGGGGTGGCATCGCCCTCTTCGTCATCTTCCAGGTGTGGGCGAGCATGACTGTGGCTATTCTGGTCCTGATGGAAGGACTGTCTGCTTTCCTGCATGCTCTACGCTTGCACTGGTGAGTACAGCCCGGGGGGGGAGGAGGGGGGAGGGGGGCTGTCTGTGTGTCCTGTAAGCAGAAGTTAGGCCAGAGAATTACCTATATTTTCTTATGGAAGATCCTGGAAAACTTTCTGAAATATTATTTTAGCCATTTAGATAGTGTTTGAAATAATTTAGACTGGGAAAAAACATGAAGAATTAAATAAAGGATCCTCCAGGGAAATCTTTGTAAACAGGTAATTTATTTTTTCTCCATGTGAAGCATGAACAAACTCGAGTTTTGAAGGGAATAAATATTTTTTTTCTTAGTTTCTTGAGAGTTGGATCGTCATTTTTTTTGTATTTTGTTTGTTCTGTCGCGAAAGATGAAAAATCCAACTAGATAACAGAAATTATGTGATTAAGCTGTGCAGTTTGTGAAGGGCATGCGCAGGCAAATAAATGTCAAAATTTTCAGTTTTTGGATCAAATTGAAAAACTTCAGTTTTGCTTCTTTATCCATTGTACATGAAACGTCATTGTATCAGCATGTAAAAAGAAAGTGAGGAGAGCCTTCTTTTCATGTTTTTATCTTAATTTTGAAGTTCATAGTGAGAAAAAATCAATTTTTTCGTAGATTTTCTCAAAAATTATTCTTCTGCAGAAAAATCCCTACTACTTTTGTATTTTGGTTCCGGATGGGATAACTTTCGCCTGGCTGTTTTGTCATCATATAACAGAGATTTGTATAGAACAAAAATGTAGTATCTTTACTCATTTTTGTTTTATCAGTGTTTGAATAAGGAAAATTAATGAAAAATAAATACATAAATGATCATCAAGTTGTGCCAGAGAGACAGAACAAGCGAATTTCAAATCCTTCCATCCAAAGATGTATATATGTCTTGCACCCAGGGCAAATGAGTCGCAAATTGCTCCGGGGGATCATAAGTTACAGCCGTTTTTAACTATTTTCCGACTCAGATATCAAAATTTTTTTTTTCAGATTAAAAACGGCTGTAACTCGAAATCTCCCGGCATGACTTCCAACTCATTTGCTCTGGGCACAAGACATAATATATGTCTGAAGTTTGCTTCATGCTAAGTTTCAGAACAATTGGCAAATAAACATAAAAAGTTATAGGCAAATAAAAAATGTGTGATAAAAATCCAAAATGGCCATCATTATTATTACATAATGATGAAAAAAAAACTTTTTTTTTTGTTTGTTTGCCATGTCCTTAAAACTCATTGAACAGGCATGTGAAGAAAAAACAGTCTTTTCCTAAGAAATGGTGAAATTGTTTTTTTTTAGTAGCACATGCCCTTAAGGGTTGCCTAAGAGAGTTAAGATACCTGAACGTAGAGGTAGTCGGACCTTGAGTATGAAAGTATTGGTAGAGAGGCTGGTTAGCATGTGTCTGGGGAGATAGGCTGAGTGGTGAAATACTAAATTACCTCTAAGTGCTATTTAGCAGCTCATGGCGAGAAGACAAGATATCTTTTAGTTGTTTTTTTTTAAAATCATGATCAATGCTTCTACCTGAATTTCCTGGTCATAAGCTGTCTCCACCTTTGTGTTTTCTCATGTTCCATTGCTTAAAATTGAGGTCACTGTCCTTCTTCTTGACATAAGATTCTAGCACTTGATTTTTCAGACAAATGTCGGCTTCCTGCCTTGTATCCTTCCTGACTGATTTTCGTCAATACTTTATGCCTGTTAATATTTTCTCTCGGGATTTATTTTTATGTTATGTGTTGTATTCCAGGGTGGAATTTCAGTCCAAGTTTTACGACGGCAGCGGCCACATGTTCACACCGTTTTCCTTCAACAACATCGTGGACCACGGCATGGAGGAGTAAAATCTGGGGCTCAGCTTCTCAGCATGGGACCTGGAGAGGCAGGGGCATTGTGTGGATAGGGATAGAGCTCATTCTACTCATGGAGAGTAGACAGGAGAGGAGAGTTAACCCTTAAACGGCTTGCATTAAGATAATAAAATTTCAAGAAATGCATCAACCTCTCCGATCTGGATACTGTAACTTTTATTCTGCAAGACTGTAGGCTTTTCAGTGAAGAACAGCTACATGGCTTTCAGTAGCTAACATCATTCTTTGATTTGTAAAATGTATGTAATGAGGTTTGGCAGTGAAATTACAAAGAGAGCATTATGGTCATGATTTTATCCTTCCAGCAGTGCAGCTCCTTCATTTATGCTACTACAAAAAGTGGTTTGCAACTGAATTTATCACACATTGTTTAGAAAAAGATTTCTTATTTTCTTAGATTAGACATGGACATTTTAATCAAATGAAACATTCCTTACAATATTGATTTACTCCTGGCTAAAATGAGGATATGAAGATGTTGTTCTTTGGATTTATGGACATTGAAATTAGCCAGATTGAAGAACGTGAATCTCTGAACTGCTGAGAAAATGACTTGTTGTAGAGATGAAGCATTGATTATCATATTTTGTGTTTTCTTCAAACTTGTTTTACACATATTAGAATAATATATTAGTTTGATAGCAGAAACGCAAAAGCAAATTATTGTTTTGTAATCATGGTGAAGACATTGTCGTCCAGATCAGTGAGTCATTCCTGAAGTAATACTGCTAGGCCATGATCATGAATGTGGACTGTTAGTTTAAGGGTGAAGAAAAAAAAAAAAAAAACCCAAAGCTCATCTCCTGCAGGAAATTGACAAAAGTTAAATTTTATCTCTGTGCAAATCAGGCAAAAACTCAGGTTTTCTCAGAACCACTAAAAATGACTTTGGCAGTTGTATTCCGACTCGGATGTTTTGTTAACGCTCACTAATATGACTCCCAAAACTGTAGAAGAAAAGGAAGTATCCAGATGTCCCTCCTTTACATCCCTCCTGCAAAGTCTTTTTCATCTTGTGATGTAGGATCACGAAGAAGATGTCATATTTGAAACACCAACAGTCGACAGGTGGATCCTGCTTGTAACGTATGAAGATGAATATTAATTAACATCTCTGGTGTTTCATATATTCCACTGATTTTTGTTGTTGTAATATGTCTTTTCTTTTCCCTTTTTTTTTTTTTTTTTTTCATGAAGTTGTCATTGCTTTATGTTGTGAATTTCAATCTAGAAATATTATTTAACTCTCCAAATGTGTAGAAACAAAAATGAAATGTATTTAGATCTGTTGATATTCTTTATTTGATATCCATAATGACTTCATGCTTCGTATCTTTGCATTATCATTCAAATATATTTATTATTATCCATCATATTAGATATCAGTGTGGTTATTATGTATTATGGCGTATATCTTTTATTATTATATGTTGAATCAACTTTACCTGAACAATAATTTTGATGAATTGTACAGGTCATTTGCAGTGTAGTAAATCAGTTTTATGATTTAGAAACCAAGCATGAGTTATCAACGTGCACCCAGACTTTTTAGTTCAAATTAAATCAATTGTGAGTTGGTTATTTGTAGCATGAACAGAAGACAGAAATATAAAATGTGATCAAAAAGAAAAAAGTTTCTGTCATGTACTATAAGAATAGTAAGATATTATCCTTTTTGTTTAAATATAATTTTGTCGGTTGCAGTGTGAGTAGGAGGCAGACACATGAAAAATAGTAAAGCAAAAGAAGTTTGTTCTTGTAGATTATAAAAGAGTTGGGTATTATGGCTGTGGCTGGCATTCTGATCTATTATGTATCTTTGTCAATGTGTAACAAAGACAATTGTGCTCTTCATTGTAACACTCATCTCTTACAATGGCATGACGTTTGATACCTATCCTAGCCACAGCTTTCTCCTGCCAAAATCCTCAAACATTTTTTGTCATCTTTTTTTTTTGCATTTCAAAGTTGGTGAGATTTATCCACCAAATATCTAAGATGCCAGTAAGGATTAGGTGTTTCCCGAAACAGAAATTGCTTGGCCACGTAAAGAAGTTTGAAATCACAAAAATTCCAGTTCATACATCGTGCAGCTGGGTGAAATTAGTCAGGTATTCAGTTTTGTCATGTGTAGAGCTCTGTGTATTAATGGAAAGGAAAGTGCTGTTCATCACCCTGGTGAAACAAACCACTTATGAAAGCCCTGGCTTTTTCTGTGCTGAGATAGTCACACTCCAGGTTCTATAGCTCTGTGGTCAATAAAATCTGATGTTCTCTCAACAAAACTTCCACTGGCATCAGAGTCCTTTCTTTCTGTGGCCTGACATGAGAAGTGTCTCAACCTGAAGGTGTGTCTAATGTTGACATTTTGCAGTGAATACTTATCCAGATCACAGTTAACAACTGGAGGTCAGGTCAGATTATAGGAATCAAATTCAGTAAAGTAAGCTTTTTTTTTTTTTTAAATATCCAAGTTTCTGAAAAATCCAGTGACTCCGGTTGTGACAGTAGAAAGCTGTACTCGACTTTTTTTTGTTTTGTTTTGTTTTTGTTGTTTTTTTTTGTTTTTGTTTTGTTTTGTTTCATATTTTGTAACTTTTTGCAAAATTCACCAGTAATTAGCAATGCTTATGATCTTTGTCATATATCACTACTATTTGCTCAATGGAAATCCAAGGATCTTTGTGTACATTTCGATCTGTGCTATAGTGTTGGCATTACTAAAATTGATATATTGCTATTTATTACTGTCTGCTTCGTTCAAGAAGAAAGACGTAGAATGTCTGAACAGGATGTCTCAATTGTAGTGAGTGATTTTTCATGCTCCCTTGAGTTAAAACTTAGATTTGTATTGGCTAATGTTGGGCAGAATTTTCTGCAGTGAGCTGAACATTGTGATCTCCTCATGTAACAAGAGTGACATTGTAATTGGAATTCCCATGAACAGTGACAGTCTTGATAAGTTCTGAAATCTGAGTGAGTCATCGAGTCCAGAAATATTTGCAGAGTTGCCAGCTTATTCTGAAAACAAGATAATACAATTGTATAGCTTTCTTTTCATTTTAGATGTAAAAAGTCCCAGTGATTGTATTTCAGTGACATAGATTCCTATAGACTCCATTAAAGTGCTTTTTTTTTAACTTTGCATGCATAATGTGGACTGTTCTATTGAGGGAGTTGTCAAAACAATGGCTGTCAGTGGTACCTTGTCCATCAGGATGACAAGACCTGTGGGTGAGAGCACTATTACTATATTACTATTCCATCAGTAAATTGTACATTGTGTACAGTTAAGGCTGTCTGTGTTTAGTGCCTCTGACGACATTCATAAAACATTTATATCCCTTTTAATTGGAGATTGCGACACTTATTCCTCATGACATTTACTCCTAGGTCTGCGATTCTAGGTCTCCTTAGCGTTTTGTATCAAGAAGAACACATATATAATATCCAGTATTCAGTCATGCTCCAAATATTCCAGTTTCAGATGGGAAAAACAACTAGTTGAAAAGTAAGACAATTGTATCTAAAGTGCGTGCATATGTTTAACCTGGACACATAGCAAAAATGCATAGTATCGATCTCCTGATATACCAGTTTGACTGATGAAGACAGATCAAGGTGGTAAGTTGTCTCATTTCATTTTCAAGGGGACAATATTTGATTCAAATACATATTATAGTACCATTGAATAGAAATTTTAAAAAGTATATGTATTTGAGCTATACCTGTACCTTGAGACTCAAAAAAAAAAAAATTCCCATATGATACCATGAGACAATTAGATTTATTTCAGAGGAGCATAATTTTGTACAAACTGCCAGGTGTAAAGAGATGTAGATAAACAATGTCAATTATGTGTGGATAGGATAATAAAACCGATGGGATTGCAATTGAATTTACATTTTTCATTTTGAACAATTCTTTTTTTAAATTTTGTGTGTAGTTTTTTTTTGTTTGTTTGTTATATTTTTGTGTTGTTGTTGTTTTGTATTGAAGAGAATGGGAAAAATATTTTTCTTTAAAGAAAATGCTTATTGATGACTTTACTTTCGTGAATGTTGACTCCCTAGAAATCTTAACAGTCATATCTGTGGGGCCTGTATTATTTTTGTACTTGTAATGAATACTGGTGGAGTAGTGCAATGATGATGATTATTTATTATCATGACCTCACGTTGACATGGCGTTGTCATCACTGTCTCTGTCTGTCAGCGTCACTGACTCATTCACAACTCATTTACATACACTCGCTATCTTAGAACTTTTTCTCATAACTCATTTACAACTTTCTCAGACATTTTCCCTGATCAGATTGCTTTTCTATGTCGCTGTATGAATATCCTGCAGTGTTGTCTCTGTGAAGTTTCGTTTGATGTGTCATTAGCACTGGACAAAATACATATTATATCGTTGGCTGTACAACAAAGAGTCGAATAGGTGACAACTTCTGTATGACAAAAAGGCGAAACAGTGAGATAATTTATAGATCAATTCGCCCCTTTGTCCTGCAGAAAAAGAAAGGATTCACAGTTTTGTCGTACTGGGGTTGTTACCTATTTGCCTTTTTTGTTGTACAGCCGATAATGTCTAGTTGTTAGCTCTGTTTATGAAAGTGATTGATTTTGTTCATGTAATTTTATGATGCAAAATAAGACCATAGGATAGATTTTAAGCATGTTTGCCACCAGTAGGGGTAGTATGAGTGACATCTTATTTACGAAATAAACAGAATGAATCATATCGTCTTACTAATTATATCAAATGCAGCCGTCTTTATATTAGCTTGCAGTGTGTGTACATAAATTTAATTGTTCAAAATATGTCACATGTGAAATAAAATCCTGCACTGCAAGAACAATGTATTTGTGCAAGATGTTGCATCTTTAAGGTAGGCCATGATATTGCAGTGAATGCCAGATCAGCGATTAGGAAAACTTAGCAGCTCAGAGTTTTTCGAGGAAAACAGGTCCATTTTGTAAAATATCTGGGATTATGGTAGTTCTGGGCAAATTTGCAGATTTTGTATAATTTTAGCATCAGTGCTTGTAGATCATAACTGAACCTGATAACAACATAACCATAGCAAAGACCTGAGATTCACCATTAATTAAAACCACAGAATTTCTTTTATATGTAAATGCACTTGTTCTAAATCTCACTATTCCAACTTCATTTGTTGAGTTGCCACGTGGTTAACGGTGTCTTTGCTCACGTCGTGGAATATGTTACCATGTGAAAAATCAATATGGGTTCATTATCGCACAGTTTATTAATATGACAATAATAGTGAGGACAAGATGAAAGATAGAACAATTTTCCATATGTTTCCATGCGTTCCATGATAGTTTGTGCAGTTGTTTATAATTGGATTTCAGTTACCACATGGGCAAAGCCTCTGAAGATTTAGAATGGGTCTACTGCATATTCACACCAATATCAAAAATCTCACAGTAAAACTAACGAGTGACTGAATGTGAGGGAGGTTAATGACAGTAGAATCTTGTGTCACTTGAACAGTGTGAATATTTGTTGTGTTACTTTTAACCACTCCCAGTAATGACTGAATGGTTGTTTTAGTGATAGTCAAGTGATATGTTGGTGTTGTTGCTGTTAGACATTGAGGTCATGCTGTTGTTTGATGGTTCCAGTGATTAAACTTTTGGTGTCAGCATCAACAATTGGACAATTCTTTCTTTCTACATGTATCTGGTTTGTCAAATGTTTTGTTATGTATTCTCAGACCTATCCTCAAACATCTACATTTCTGACTGACAACCCTGCCCCCCTGCACTAAACAGACACACACATACATGCATGTATGCATGCATCATGCATGCACAAACACACCCACACACATGCACACACACACTGTCACTGCTCTAGGTTAAAGGCACAATTCAGACCAATGCCAAAATACATCAGTTTTATGGCATTTCTGAGCTTGTGAGCTATCCATAAACTCACCAGTAAAATTTCTGTATGTGTTAGTTCAGTAAAATCTTAGCAACACAACTCACTAAATGACTGGTGCTATAAAGCAGTTTTTTTCTCAACATCTTAAATGTGCTGAAAATGACTTATGTCACTCTCATAGAGCAGTGACAAGACGCCCACCCATGTTCACAGAGAAATAGATGGAGAGACAAGTATCACAAATGACAAAAACAAGGCCATTAGATCAATGTCAGCTACATGACTATGAGATATTTAATAGTGAATAAGGAATATCCCTTCATACAGGGAGAGATAACTCCAGCTGTTGGTGACCACTGACCATCACAGGACTGGACGATGTACATTCCTAGGTGACCAACACAAGAGTGCTTTCATTGTCTCATGGTACAATCAGGTTAGTCAAAATAAATGATCAACTATTGGGAATAGAGATTGCTTCCCTTTGCTTTCAAATGTGGTTTTCTTAAAAAATATATGTATACTTTTTATATAAATGTCTCGCAGTTGATCAAAATGAGACGTATGTTGATTTTTCACCATATGGGGTTTTTGGTATCACATGAAAGCTTATTTCCTACTCTTTGTGAGCTAGCTTTATTCTAACCAGAGATATTGCACTTTAAAGCAACATTTTATCCATGACCAACTATTGTGAAATTTTTCATTATGATTGCAGATTGCTTTAGACGCCAAAGCTCTTAACTTCTTAACTCTCCTTTCATTGCTGTTTTAGTTAGGAAAATATGATGGTATACAGACATTTCTTCAGAAGTCTGTCATGAAAACATCCATAGGCCTTGGGAAACAACTGCACTATATGTTAAATATAACCAACAATCTGCATGGTTTGGTCTTTCTATCATAATAACATACATCCAAAAATCCTGTTTGCTACATAACAAATTTAACGGCCAAAATAATCTAATATTAAGAAAGTGATGCCTGCATCACACCTTTAATACTACAAGTGTTACTAAATAATACCAAATACATTTGCGCACATAATAAAATGTTCAATCGTGAGCTATCACCTTCCGATTATAGAAAGTAAAAACACAACAATCACAACAATGTACGCATCCATAGATCTGGCAAAATAAAACATTCAAGCAATAATTTCATGTAGTACAAGCAGTATAAAATCAGTTGGTTCCCTGAGTTTGTAAAACAAAACTTTTTACAACCTACAACAAAAACTGGAGACAAGTATATAATGTCTAGACAATGCCAGTGTTTGTACAACAAATTTGATGGATGGGGAGGATTATAAATCTGCCCTGCAGATCTCATGAATATTTTCTATATATTTATGAATCATTCAAAAAGATTTTACATTTAAACATAAAATATGACCATAAAACATTCTCTCTCTCAAGATTTCTATTCACAAGTCAGTCACCATCCAAAGTTGTTCATTTCAGGCTCAGATCATATAAAAGATAGATAATACTGTTATTATGTTGATTCCTAGAGCAGTATGTTCTATATTGTAAACAAAGAAGACAAAATCCTCCAATTACACGACAACTCATAATGTTACTCAAACAAAGCATTGATCACCATCATGTGATCACTGCGACATTCAGAACACAGTGTCCTTTACACGATGTTTGTACCAACAAGATCAGCAGGGATTATTCAATTGTTTGACATCAGCACAATATATACTGTGTATATCAATAATTTTAAATGAAGATTATAAAACAAATATCCTGTTCATGTTTCTAAAAAATAAACCAGCAGAATTTCAGGTCATATGAATTTCAGATCTTCATCTGCACTTTTTTAACTAAAGAGGACAGCAAAAACAATATGATTTCACTGTTACAATGGGTTGAACTTAAATTTTCAGACTATTCTGAATATTTCCAAAGGTCCCATATCTTGCAGATTGGGTAAATGTGACTTTATAGCCTGAGAAGATATCTGTGATTTAAAACCTTTGCTGCCTTGCAGCCACATCCAGCCAGAGAAAAAAAAACTTCAGGAGCAAACTTTGAAGGGAAACCCAGAGCTAAAATCCCAAAAGCTGTTTGCAGTTGTCTACAACCACATTCTGGCAACTCCTGCAATGCCACTGGAACCAAGTGTTCTGGCTTTTGCTTTTCCACTGAAATATTTCAGTAACATGAGAGTGGGATTTGCTACTTGGGTAATTATTAATCCTCTATATCAACCTTGGCACCATTACTGAATCTAGCAGAATGAGAATCCATGAAGACAGCAGGGCTAGTATAGACCTGAACAAATGGAGGAGAAATATCCTATCGGTTCCACTGACTGCAGCAGCCAATACCACTTCCATGATGAAAAACAGATGACAGATGATGATTTATCAATCCTGCTCAAGTCTTAAACAAACACTGAAGCGACCTCCGTGAGCCTGTGCTAGGAATCTGTTTCTGTTCTGGACGTTTTGTGCATCTGAGCCAGTCTGATGACCAGTCGGCGGCTCCTGTCACCTGATGTCCTCTGCGCCTGTGGAAGACAGTTTGTCAGCAAGGGAATGTTACCACCAGTTGATGAAGTTGTCCACTGAGGAGTTTTCTGTTTTTGTTTTTTCTTTCCTTTCGAGGCAAACTTTTGTCTGTTCTTAATTACTTTTGCTGATTTCCTAGAGGGTTTTTTCAACTCTTTTTCACTGATAGAAAGCTGAGTGTGTTCAGTGATTTCTTCAGAGTTCAGCAAGGTTTGTGCATTTTGTTCAGAATGATGAGCTTCAATTTTCAGTTCTTGTGAAGAGATACACAACAAGTCATCTGTCCCTTGTGTGACTGACAGCTGATTTGCTAGCGCTGGATGGGACGAGATGACCTGAGATTGCTTCTTCTTTGGACGTTCATTGTTTCCTGTTGCTGGCAGTTTCAAGTTAGAAGATAATGATGTTTTGGAAGTTTTGGCACAATTTTTTACTTTACTTTGGCCAGACTTGATGTGACCAAATCTGACCACAGGCCCTGAGAGTTTGGTTTGTGTGTGGCAATGGACAGATGTCTCCACTCTTTTCTCCTGCAATCTTTTCAGAACATTTTCCTCCGTTTTCCCAAAATCTTTCAGAAATGAGGCCAGCTCGTTATCATCATGTACATTCTCTCCTGCCTGAAGGAAATTTCGTATCGCTGGTACAAAAACTTTGGGATTCGATGTCATTTTGGATTCCAGATCGGACAAGAATGTCAGCAATTTCACTTTGAGTTTTTCAGCTTCATCTGAGAGCAAAATGGTCTGTAATACTTCTGATGCCAAATTCTGAGTCTCTGCCTCAACTTTGGGCTTCTTGTCCATCCATCGTTTAGTCACGTGTTTCATGTTCAGTTCCTTCGTTGTTTTTCTCTTTTTCTGTACCGCCCTTTTGATGGCTGATGATCTTGTGATCTGATTTCTGCTCAGACCAGATTTTACGGGCATCACCTTACCTCGTCTCGGCTCAGGCGGACTTACCTGAGCATGAGACACGTGGATTTGCTGCGGGGGTCTGTTCGGTGCCCATGAATGTTGCGGTGCCATGCCAGCGCCCACGGCGGAGAGTTCTGCCGAAGATGTGCGTGACATGGAATTCTGAAGTGCCAAGCCGGGATCAACCATAGCCTGGGGTGGCATGTAATGGCCAGATGGGTTCTGGCAGCTGGTGTTGGGCAAGATCATGTAACTGCCTGGTGGATTTTGGTGGCCAATGTTTTGGAAACCCAAGCTATGTTGAGGAGGAATGTAGGGCACCATACTCTGCTGGTGTGCCATACTGAAGTTCTCCCATGCCGGCTGAGCAGGGTTAAAAATTCCCATCCCAATGTGACTATCACCGAATGAAGAGTCCGGCATGTTCTGAGTAGGTATATTCTGATTTCTCATGTCTGTGTACACTGAGTTGGCAGTTGGCAAGTTAGGGTAGGTTATGGCTGTGTCACCCAGTTTTTGCATATTGTGACCATCATGGTGCACCATACTGTGGACAGTAATAATGTTATCTGCAGTAGGCTTTGGGCTTAATGAATGTGGAACTGACATGTCATGGGAGACCATTGCAGCACTAACATTCATTTCTGAGGTGAGGTTGTTCTGTGGGACCTGAATGTCCATTAGTTCACGGCAAGCAACATTTGTGTTTACGTGAGAGGGTCCCATCTCACTTGTCTCTTCAGCAGCAACATCACCAACTTCATTATCATGATCAGCCTCATCTTCATCGTTATCATCATTGTCAGCTTCATTATCGTTGTCATCAATACCATCAGCACCTTCTTCATCATGTACCACAGCATCAGGACAGTTCTGGAATGCGATCCAGTCAGGGTTGGGGTTATGTCGTGATGACCTCTTGGTGGTGGTCTTGGCCGACACCCCTTTCCCATGGACTTGGTAATAAAGTCTGTCAGAAAAATGCAAAGTTAAACAATGTCAATGCTATTAGTGAGACGTTCTGCGAAAACCGGGCGCATGATTAAAATTTTCGATTTTCAGTTATTAGTAGATTCTGAAACCCTGTATATTTCTGAACAAAATTCAGTTTGAATTTTGAAAATAGCTTCATTTGCTGAGAAACTGCATTTTAATGACGGGGAACCACAATACTATGAAAATGAGAAAAACGTAATTAAAGTTTTCACAGGGTTTTTTTTTGCACATTTTGAGATACATCTTCACACAAACATTACATATTCAACTCATACCAAGTCAGAACAGCTGTGTAGTTATCACAAATGAACAACAAACATAACATGACAAATTCCTTGTTAAAAAAATTGTTTTTAAAGATTTCACCGTATCATATGGTTCACTGTAGGCCTAAGTGTGAAAGCAATTTAGATTTACCTAAGCACTTAAAAAAAGTTGGATCTAGATCTAAATCTAGATGTGCAGCAAATGGTGTCCACTAAATCTAGAATATTAAACACAAAAAGATAAGATACATTTACATCTTTATCGGTTTTACGCAAATTTATTTCCTACCAGGTCTAGATCTAGATCTAAGTTCAAGTGCCTTTAACTTGAATATAGATCTAATTCTAGATGCTAATCGGATCGTCTCTTCATCAGATTCGCGTCACCAATGGAGTGAAAAATTCATTCACGAATTCCTGTAGTTCACTCTCTCCTACTATGTCAATAAAATTTCATCTTCTGACTTCATTCAATAGCGAGGCAATCTGTTGGCACTCAGGCTGTGTTGAAACAACCAGGCTTTCATACACTATTTTTCTTGTAAGCAAATATGTTAGCAACTTCACAACGTCTTGAGATTATTTATTTTAAATTATTTTGAAAGTAAATGAATAATCTTTAAATAGTTAAACAGAAATTAAACAACATTTTTTTCAATGCACAAGGGTTTAAACAAGCAAGGTGGAGTAGGGCAGCAGTAATGGTTAGGAGAATTGGTGACAACAAGAAGGAAGTGGTACCATGGATGCCAAATACATGCCCGCTACTCCTAGTTCGAAAACTTGCAATGTAAACAAATGTATTCATGTGGATAGCCCTGTTTATACCCTTCATTTCAGGAATGTGCTGACCTAGTGAAATAGGCGAAGTAATCCGTAATATATTCGGGATAAATTTTTGAGAAAGTAGCTTCAAAAAACCCTTTCAAAAATACATTTGGGTGTGGAATTCGAGGAAAACTTTTTGTGGGATGAAAAACAAATGTTCAAGGAACACTCTGATGCCAAAATCTCCATAGTCCTAAATTTCGACCTGATCTTGGTTTTTTCATCATTACTTGAAATGAATACCAGTGACATGTGCCTGCTTTTCGCTGAACACCTCACATTTCTCATATTAAGACTTGATCACATCTGATCATGTAACCAATGGCAACTTCACAATATTTTTAAATAAAACAATATCTCACAATTAACAAAAGTCCCAAATTTACCTTGCATTTGCTTTGATAGATTGTATCCACTGACTGGCCTTTCAAATACACTTGAAGGTTTTGTCTTGTCTCTACCCATCATTTCTATGATCTCTTAAATGGAGACAGATCCTGCATTCACAAGGATAGCGCCAGCACAACCTTTGATAACCCATTGTAATAAAAAATTTTGAGTCTGACAAACATCCTCCTCCACAGCATGATGCTCTCAGTTTCTTACCTATAAGCCTTGGGCACATTAGGCACATAGTACCCATCACACACAACTTGACGGTATTTTTCTGGCCCCAGTTTTTGCAGCAGTTCCCTCTTATGTTTATCCAGAGCATCCTTTGGTTTCATGCCCTGCCGAAACAGTTCCAGAAAGCGCTGTTTAATATCCTCATTCAGCTGCCGTTTCTTCAGGACATCTGCAGTGTCAAGTGGATGGTCGTGTGCATAGTGGAGTCTGATTACGGTGCAGTAAGTGGGCATATGTCGATCTCTGTGAGGACACAATGACATCATGTTTGAGTTTTAATTTACCCTGACACTAATAGTTTGAGAAACTATCTGAAGTTGATTAACTTTACTACATCAACTTATATCTACAACACATGCAAAATTTCAGTTGCGAGATGGATGGTTGGTTATCACCATTTGACAAAATTACTAATTTACTGATTTCTGATATCAGGGCAAGGCCAACTGAATAAGTATAAAAAATACATTTTTTTTATTGAACAAAAAAAAAAGAAAGAAAAGCACGTCAAGTGATAGTAAGAACACAATCCTATGTCCGTTTCCTCTGTGTACCAAACAAATTTCTATTTCCAAAGTAATGCTTTTGATTTCTTAGTGACATAATTATTCATTTCATATTCAACATGATATATAAACATAACATACTCTAACTTAACTGCTACATAGCTTAGATCTAGCATAGCATCTCAGTAATGCAGACAGATTTTATTATTTTTAATTTCCCATTTTCTTACAGTGAATTTATATGAAGTCCATGAAAAGACACATGACATCAGGTAATGCCAAGTTTTCTTACTGAAGTATGTAAATGCCACACAATATGGGCCAGGTATTGATAATTTTCATTTTACAGAGACCTCCCTCATGCAAAACTTTCTATTCAAGTAACCCAGTGACCTTTATGTTGATTATCTTTACTTCATAAACAAATTGACTGCATAGAACAATATAATCAAACAAACTGTAGCTGTGCTGTAAAAACTTACACTGTGTTTTTGAAATACTTTTTGATGTTGATGAATAAGATGCTGTGACAGTCTCGGAATTTTGACTTTTCAGGTAATTTCTTCCTATTCTTTCTTCTGTCAAAGAATTGGCATCTGTACTGGGCCTGGTAATGAAATACATCACGTCATGGCTATGAGAATGAAAAGTAAGAAAGCAGAGAGTCAGAATGAAAGCAAAATAAGATTATCTTTGTGTGAGAATATAAAAAAAAAAAGGCAAGAAGATTTGCACTGACAACACAAACATGATATTTCCATTGATAAAAACTCTACTGCCAATAATTATGACATTAAAAGGCAATACAATTATTTTACTTCTTATTTTCCCACGAAAAATACAAATCTATCTTAGTGAAATAAAATACTTATTTATTGTAACAGCTTTGAATTGGTAATGTTCTCTTTTAATTTATGGTAATTTCATGTCATTGGAAACAACAAATATACAGCTGAGGCTTGCCAAAAATACAAAATTTCAATAATCTGAATCACACGTCTGAATTTAGTGCATCACATTTATAATTTTATTATGATTGTTTTTGTTCAATTAAATGATTATTATTTTTACGTATAATTGCATATGTCCAATTTATTTAACTACAAAAATCAGTGTAGTGTGCACACTACAATACATCTTTGTTTATTAGCAAAAGAATGAAAAAAATTTACCTTAAAAATGCTCACTCTTTCAACTTTAGGAAAAGTTTTATCTTTGACATGTGTGGTCAGTGATTTTTCCTCAAAACGTCTTTTCCATTCAAGAGCTTCTTCCATGGAAGATAATGTCATGCGTAGTGTCACCAGAAATTTGTCCTCTCTATCCAGGGGCAAGTATTCACACAGTTTATACTCATAATCATCAGGCAGAATTTTCTAAGGAGAAAAGATTGCAATTTTATCAAGATACTTGATGAGAAAGACAGGCATCATACCAATTCTGTGTCATATCCTCCATCCACTTTTACTTTTTACTTCTAAATTCATGCTGTGGCCAGGTATGAACAAAATTGCACGGATGGTCGTATTTGTTGAAGTTGAGGCAAGTTTTGTTAGATTCATATGGAATTGGGAGGGGGGGGGGAGGGGGGGTGCATGAGGTGGTGTGGAGGGCACCTTAATAGTTACAAATCAATCTACAGTACTGTACTTTATCACACTTTAATCCTCTAAATACTCTAATGATATCAATTTCCATCATAACCAATATTTCAAAGTTTACATTCTTTTTTTTTTTCTCACAGAGAGGTTAACTCTTCCAGTGCCAGAAGCCCCCTAGCTAAGTCAGTCCTGGTCTTTCATCCATGCTGAGATAAATGATCTTTATCAATTTTTGATAGCCCAAACATCAGTACTCATAATACGAGTTTGTGTTTTCATTAACATATTTTTGTAAGTAGTAAGTGCTTGTGATGGTTTGAAAAAAATGCACTAGATTTAATTCTGATGGGAAGGATGTTGACAGCCAAATAGTTGTAACATAACAACTAATAAAATGTCTATAATATTTGTTTGTGTCAATTTTTAGCATAGTTTGCCATTTGATACAAACTGGTTGTTGAAAAGTCGCGAATGTCTAGAGATCTAGATCTACATATTATTATTTCAGTATATAAAATACTTTGCTATTGTACGTTTTGAAAGAGAAGCCTATTCCTGTTATTATGCTAGCTATGGGGTCTTGAAATAAAGTTTACTATCGCTCCAACTCCAAAGTAAGAAACTGTAACTTGCTCGCAAGTCTGTCAGATTGTAAGTTCACAACACAAAATAATTGTATGCATATTTTCCACCTTTTCAAATACAGATATTTGTAATTAGAACTAAAAAGTGACACTGGGACTAGATCTATATGAAAGGGAAAAACAAATACTATCCCCCTCCCCGCCCCTCCCCCACACATAAACCCCCATCTGCTTTCCGAATTTCAATACACACGATAGTCAGAGCTTTCGTTCTGGATCGATTTCATACAAACCCGCAAACGTGGAAGATCCTGCAAGTTGTATTTTCCACAGTTACAGACACAGGTTGTTTTAGAATAAGGAAAAGTTGTGAGCCATTTTCTTCCCCCATTTGGTTCCTCAATGTTTTCTTCGTTGTTTTCATTTATTTCAGCCATGGCCGTTGT
Source organism: Peronia peronii (assembly GCA_039654565.1). NCBI lineage: Eukaryota > Metazoa > Mollusca > Gastropoda > Systellommatophora > Onchidiidae > Peronia > Peronia peronii. The sequence continues at coordinate 3,937 of JBCEWB010675786.1, read as the reverse complement.
GCATGACTGTGGCTGCCCGCACACAGTTTGACCGTACGGAGCCCCAGCTGACCCGGCCACTCCCCCGGCACCGATCACGCTGATTGCTCCACACACTGTCCATCTCTACGGATCTCTACCGCAAACGATTAAAAATTTCAATAACTCCATTTAGGTTAGGCAATGGCTCCTTGATGACTGTGTAAAAACTTGCGGATTCGAATCCTAGCGAGGGAAAGATTAGAACATAGAAACATAACTCAATGGTCCCTTGGATAAGCAAGTCCGATGTCTATCCCTCTCAAATAACAGCGAATGATTTTTGCTGTTATTTTTAACACGAAAAAATATATTTCGGGAGTCCCATATAAATGTTATGCAGTTAAAGATACACTGGCACTTTAAACTTGGATGAAGGGTAGGTGGAGATGCTGCTGTCCGGGCAAAATTTCCAAATTCCATATTTTTAGCACCCAAAAATTATTATAACAAAACTGGACACACGTTTAAAGCCAAGGTAATCGTTATCTTTATTATATGATTGAAAATCTTCATGCATGATTTTTTTCTTTTTTTTTAAATTTCATATTGGCAGCCAGTTATTTTTCACCCATAGATAAACAGACAATTTATTTTATTTCATGCATTTCATTACTATTATTATTGTTATTACTATTATTATTATTATTATTATTAATTTGAGGGCAACACCTCATTGTTTGTTTTGTTGCAGTTAGTTGCCCTTTTTTTCTGAAGATGACCAGTGAAATAATACGCAAGTAGCCGGTTGAAGAATGTTACAGTAGTGCCTGGCAAATAAATCTGCGAAGATGAGAAAAATTATACAAGTGTTTAAAATACCATTATTCATGAATAATTTTCAGAGTTTTTTTTTTTGTTTTGTTTTGTTTTGTTTTTCCTGTGGTCACTTCTGTGTTTTAGTTTCCCGTGTAAATGTAAGGGACAAGAAATGACGTTGTATAACTTTGCATGCATTATTCATGATTCTTTTCTCATTGTCAACATTCTCAAAACTTTACGGAGACTCTAGTCAACTCAGGAAACCAGTCTGGTCAGTTACGATGATCTGTCTCATCATGTACAATAGAGTTTCTGTGATGTAGACTACACCTCAAAACATGAAGAAAGAGACCGAGGGGAAAAAACACATATTAATTGATTACTTTGCTGTTGTTCTGTTACACAATACATGCCTTTATGTAGTTATTGTTGCTTTAAGCTGTCATACAGGGAAACTGAGCTTTACTGGAGCTATAGTAAGCCACTCTAAAGTCACTTGAGTGGAGAAATAAAATCTCTTTCTTTGACTAGTTCATGAGGACAACGTTCTGTAG